>LNAC01000030.1:8175065-8186238 GCA_002007465.1 Ailurus styani
ACAAGTAGGCAGAGAGGCAGGCAGAGAGAGAGGAGGAAGCAGGCTCCCTGCCGAGCAGAGAGCCTGATGTGGGCCTCGATCCCAGGACGCTGAGATCATGACCTGAGCCAAAGGCAGAGGCTTTAACCCACTGAGCCACCTAGGCGCCCGCCTTTCTCTTTTCTGAAGCCCCGGGAAGGCAGTGTGTTGGGTTTCCCTGTCCCCAGGGTGACGAGGAAGGTGTGAGAAGAAAAGGTCTGAGGTGGAGGCGAGAGGTTAGGGAAACATCCACAGGAGACAGGAGGCATAGCCCTCAAAAAAGTCAGGCTCGAAGTGTCTCCTCATAGCACTTTCCACGGTTGCTCACAATCGTTTGTTTAATTTGCCATTTGCCCCGGATGCGTCAGGGCCCCAGAGAACCGCGGGGCTCCGAAGAGCAAAGCAACGTCCTCGCTGATCCCCGTCCTGTGGCTCCTGGCACGCGGGCTCATAGTGTGTAGGGGCCGCGGGGACCCCGGATGGTAAGAGAGGGCACCCTCCGTTTGAAGGTGCGGAAGCAGGGGCGAGGTGTGCTCAGCCGTGGAGCGTTGGGGGGGCACCCCCAGTCTCCTGATCGCATGTGCTCTGTCACTACAGCGGGCCCCGAAACTCTCTGGGAATTGAAGAGGCTGCCACACTTGGCTTCGTTTTCTGATCTTCCAATAATGTGGAATGAAAAGTAAGACAAAGAAGGTAAAGGAGATTTTAAGTGGCCCAGCAAACGCTTTTCATTAAAAAGGACGGAAAGTCACAACTGTTCACTTTGTTTTTTTAAAGATGTATGTTTGATCTTGAAGAGAAATCATCAAAATAGGGACCTCTCTAGCGTAGGCCAAACTGTCGCTGTCAGGAGTGCCTGTGTCAGGATGCACGCTCTGCAGGGCGCCCCAGAAAGACCCCCGAAGGCCGCCTGGAGGCAGCAGCGTGTTTGTCCTGGACAGCCACCAGGCCCCATGCCACCTGCCCCCCTCACCTTCCCCAGCCTCCTAATGCGTCCAGCCTCCTAATGTGTCGTCGGTCGTGGGCATCTTGGCTTCTGGCATCCCACTCTTTGCTTTGGGATCTGGCAGGACCGATCCCTCTTTGTTTTCTCTCCAACAAATGCCTTATCAGAATTCTAGATCCTAGGCAGGGGGGAGGAGGGAGGCGGGAAGGAAGGGGGGGCGAGCGAGCTGTGGATTCCTGAGCGGGGCTGGGGTGTAGGTAAAGCTGGGGGGTGTGGCCGCAGGGCTGTAACTTCTGTGGTTTGAACCTCCCCAGGGTGGTGGCTGCAGTTTGGCCTAAGGAAGGAAAAGAGGGTGTGCCAGCCTCTAAGACTGAGCAGCCTGTTCTCCAGCCAATGTGAAGTCCTGTCTGAGGGGCCTCCTGCCCGAGCTGGCCGCTCCCGAGCTGCGGGGGGGCCCTCCATGGGGCCGCCAGGTCCTGGGGTAGCCACTGGGGGCCTCGAGGAGGTAGAGCAGGTGATGGTAGAGGCCTGGCATCTCAGGGTCGGTGCCGACCCCAGAGGACCCGCGTGCCCTGCTCCAGGGTGGCCTGGGCAGAAGTCAGCAGTAAGCCTAGGCAAGGAGCAAGGACCTGGGCCTCCGCTCTGGGTTTGTGGGATCTTGTTCAAGCCACGTGACCTCTCTGGGCCTCCGTGTCCTAACTGATGAGAGAGGATACTAGCTCCATCAGCCACAGCAATCATTTAATAGATATTAGTTCCCCTTCCCCTTTAGAGAAACTTATGTCTTGGGAACTGTTGGGCCAACATTTCGGGCAAACAGCCTCAGAATTTTTAAATTCCTCCCCAATTCACAGTTCATTCACTCATTCCTTTCGGGGCTAACACCTGCCCCTGGTCTGCGCTGGGGATTCAGACTTTGCTCTTTCTGCTGCTGGGCGCCCGGTTTGCAGTCCCCTGTTTGCCAAGCGCTTGCTGGTGCACCCACGGTGCTGAACACTCCACACGCCTCGCCGCCTGTAACACCCACAGTGTCTCAGGAAGCCAGCAGAGCTGTGCCCCAGCTCCGTGCCCGGGCTCAGAGACAGAAGCCACTTGCTGGTTGTCACAGACGCAACCAGGGATGCATTCGGACTTCCCTGGGCCCGAGGCTACTTTGCCTTCGGGGGCCCCTTCCTCCATAAGAAATACTAAAAAGTTATATTTCTGACTGCATTGGTATATTAAAACATTGTCTTCGGGGCGCCTGGCTGGCTTAGTCAATTGAGCATCTGACTCTGGGTTTCGGCTCAGGTCATGATCTCAGGGTCACCAGCCTGAGCCCTTCGTTGGGAGCCACACTCAGTCCAGGAGTCTGCTTGAGATTCTCCCTCTCCCTCTGCCCCTCCCCTGCTTGCGTTTTCTCCCTCTCTCTTTCTCTCAAATAAATAAATATATATCTTTCTTAAGAAAACATTTTCTTCAACCTAAAAGTTCCTCTTTTCTTCTGATTTGGAAAAAAATGAAAACATTTTTGTGGGCCCTGGGCACTTCGTCTCCTGCACCCGAGGGCAGCGTAGGCCCTGGAGGGGGCAGGGCTGGGATTCCAGCAGAAGCCCTTCATTGTGGGAGTCCTAGCCTCCTCACCACACTGCTCGTTTGTTTTGAGGGTCAAGCCCACTGGATCCTCTTTCTCCAAAGCTCTAGATACTCCACGTGGGCCTTCTCTCCAATCAGAGACCCTAGAAGACAAAGAGGATCCATTTATCTTTTAGAAATAACTCCCAGTTCCTACCTGGTCCCCAGTATCAGTATCCTTGAGAATAATAACAATAGTAATAATAATAATAATAATAATAATAATAATAATAATAATTAGCATGTTTGTATCCTCTCATACAGAGGATGGGGGGGGCTGTGCTAATCCCTCGCCATGCATTGTCAGTAACCCTGTGAATAGATACTGTGATCATCTCCATTTTGCAGATGAAGAAACTGAGGCTTAGGAAGACTGCGTGAGTTACCCAAGTGGCAGTGCCAGGATTGGGACTGGGGTCTGCTTGCTGGTTGTCAGATATAACCTCCATGAAGGCAGGCACTGTTTCCCACCATTTCCCCATCACCTGGCACAATGCTTTGGAACGTACGAGCCTTCAGTGCGGAACGAATGCAAGTTTGACTGACCCCAGAGCCTGACCTCTTAAAATCTCCTCTGTCCTGCTCTTTAGGGACATTACTGGCTTCCAGTCCTGCCCCTATGGCAAAAATTGGCTGCTGCACCCCAAGGGTGGTCTGGGACAGCTCAAAGCTGGGGTGAGGAATTGAATAGAACAGATGAAGGCCCAGGTGTTCACTGTCCCATCAACACCCCACCTCCAGCCTGTGGAATCCTGCTTGGAGAGTCTACCCCCTGCCCAGGCTGCTGCTCCCCAAGGAACTCGAAGGTACAGCCTGACAGTCACACAGGCAGAGTGCCAGCCAGAAGGGGGTGGCCAAGGGTGTCTGTGTGGCTCTCCACCCTGGGACTCATCTTTTTCCTCTCCTGTTATGCCTTTGGCCCTTCCCCAGGGTACATTACCAGAGAGACAGCTGGTATCCCCAGGGGAATTTGAACTCACCTGACACAGTAATTAGACACCTAAAACATACAGCTGCTGGGGCGCCTGGGTGGCTCAGTCCGTTAAGCATCCCCCTTCAGCTCAGGCCCTGATCCCATGGTCATGGGATCGAGCCCCAGGTCTGGCTCCCTGCTCATTTGAGAGTCTACTTCTCCCTCTCCCTCTGCCCCTCACGCCAAGCTCTCTTTCTCTCTCACTCAAATGAGTGAATAAATCTTTAAAAAAAATATTTGTCAGTTTATTTGAAACAGAAATTTTCTATTACTCCTGAAAATAAGAAAAAAAAAAACCCCAACAATGTCAATTGCCATCGACAGAAGATAACCAAAACAACTTAGATGAAGCAGATTGGTGTCGTTGAATTCTAGCTAGACTGTTACCTCCCCGCATCTGAGCCCAAGGCTGGCCTCTCTTGGTTGAAGAGACAAGCAAGCATGTCGCTAACATTGGAGGCAGACTCAGAGTTCCAAGATCTTCGTGGGGACAGCTGATAAGCTTCCAGATCCTGATCGCACAGTCCTGGCCACTGTGTCCTTAAATTTGACAGTTTGGGGCAGCTTTGGGATTCTCCCACTTTTTTGATTATGGCTCCTGATTACAGCAGGTGCCATCCCTAGCTCCCCAGTGGCCAGTTTTGCAGTGTCGTGGAATTCTCCAGCCTTTCTAGTACGTTGTATAAATCAGGTGTATAAACCCCTTCCTACTTCAAATGCCAAATACTGTTTTGGTGGCTTGCATGGAGCCTTGCCTGAAACGCCCACTTTCCTTATTTCTCGAAGTCTCCTGGGTTTCTTTGTTTTATTATCTAAGTATTTCCTCCAAGAGGATTTTCAGTGTGGGCCTGTGTCTTCGACCTTCTGCAGCTTTATTTGCCTGGGAATATTTTTATTATGACCTCATGTTTGAATGACACTTTGGCTGGCTTTAAGATGCTGGATTGAAAGGGTTTTCTTTTCAATTCTTTTTTTTTTTTTTAAAGATTTTATTTATTCATTTGACACACAGAGAGAGATTACAAGTAGGCAGAGAGGCAGGCAGAGAGAGAGGAGAGAGGAGGAAGCAGGCTCCCTGCCGAGCAGAGAGCCCGATGCGGGCCTCGATCCCAGGACCCTGGGATCACGACCTGAGCCGAAGGCAGCGGCTTCAACCCACTGAGCCACCCAGGCGCCCCTTCTTTTCAATTCTTAATTACATTGTGACTTCTTTTGTTACTGAGGAGTAGGGATGGTACTGTGTTACTTCTCTCTCTCCCTGCTCTTCCTCTCTGTCTTTCATTGTCTCAGTGTCACCCTATATTGGTGTGGATTTTTTCCTTATTTCTACTGTTGGCTAGTCTAGGAGCCCTTTCAATCTGATTCCATCCATGTTTGTTTAATTCTGGAACATTTAATCTCCATCATTACATTCCTTACTTCCTCTCTCCAGTTTTATTTTCCTTTCCTTTTGGGATCCCTAATTTCCATCTCTCTTAGTTTTTCTTTTTCCTTTGTTACCTCTTTATCTTTTCCTGCTTTTGGGGGACAGTTCTCAATCTGATTTTGCACTAGACTAGTGATTTCTTCAAGTGTATGCATCTTGATATTTACACCATGTATTGTGCCCTTTATTTTAAATGTTCTGTTTTTCATAGTTCATGTTTTGACTTGGTTCTCACCTATGACTGCTTGTTCTTGCATTGTTTTACATGTTAACATGTGAAACACCTCTTACACATGTTTGTTCTTATCTCCTTAGTATAATCATCATGTTTTACTTTAAAATCTTGGTCCCCCTGCTTCAGTGATTCCACTTCAGATGGAACATGTAGCTTGGTTTTTGTCTTTCTTTTATAGTAGCTGAATTTCTTTTTTATTTAAGATTTTATTTATTTGAGAGAGAGAGAGAGAGAAGGAGCAGGGGGTTGGGCAGAGGGAGAGGGAGAAGCAGACTCCCCGCTGAGCAGGGAGCCCAAGGCAGGACTCGATCCCAGGACCCCAGGATCATGATCTGAGCTGAAGGCAGGCTCTTAACTTCCTGAGCCACCTCGATGCCCTAATATTTCATTTTTTTAAAGATTTACTTATTTGAGAGAGAGAGAGGTGGGGGGAGAATGAGAGACAGTCTTGAGCAGACTCTGTGCTAAGCGTGGAACCCAATGCGGGGCTCGATCTCATGACTCCGAGATCACAACCTGAGCTGAAACCAAGAGTCGAGGCCTAACTGATTGCGCAACCCAGGCGCCCCTAAACTGATAAATATTTTTTTTTGTTTTTGTTTTTTTTTTTAAAGATTTTATTTATTTATATGACAGAGAGAGATTACAAGTAGGCAGAGAGAGAGGAGGAAGCAGGCTGCCTGCTGAGCAGAGAGCCTGACGCGGGCCTCGATCCCAGGACCCTGAGATCATGACCTGAGCCGAAGGCAGGGGCCTTAACCCACTGAGCCACCCAGGCGCCCTAAACTGACAAATATTTTAAAGGAAAAGTGAGTCCAGGAATCTCAATATAAAGTCATTATGATTGGTGCAAACAATTATTAAAAGTGGTCAGAAGTGGCCAAGGTGACCTGCGGAAGAACGGAGAGTTAGGTCTCATGATCGAGGCAGGTTTAGTTTAGTAAAGATGGGAACACACCTCTGGAGTCATGGGCTGGTTTTGTGTTGCTGGGGAGCCAACCACTCCAACACTTAGGCACTTCAAACAACCATTTATTTTCTTGTCTCTTGGCTCTGTTGGTGGACTGGGTTCAGCCAGGGGTTCTCACTTGGTGTCTCTCACCTGGTTTTGGTGAGATATTCAGGCATCTGAAGACACAGCTGGCCTGGGTGTCCGAGGTGGCTCACTCCCATGGCCGCCCGTTGACACTGGCTGACAGCTGGGGCTGTCCACCAGAGCATCTATCTACCTGTGGCCTCCCCATGGGCCTGGGGCTTCTCAGGGCATGGCGGCTGGGTTCCAAGAGGGAAGTTCCCAGGAGCAAGTACTCAGGAAGCAGAAGCTACCACCTAAGGGCTGTCCACCATCTTCTAGTGAGCCTAGTGGTCACAGGGTCCACCTAGATTCCAGTGAGTAGAGAAGTAGGCGCTGCCTGGTGGTGCGCGGAGTGGCCAGGACACACCGCTGAATCACGTGGGATGGAAGATTCTGTGCAGCCAGCTTCCCAGGAAGGGAAGCACTAGTGAGTTTGGGAGAATGGAAGTGGATACCTTTGCCTGGGATGGGAGGAAGGGAGGAAACAAGGGTGGAGAAGACTGAGGAAGTTCACGGAAGATGTTGGTTGCCAAGACCAAGTCAGAAGTGACTGAAGGGATTGGAGTGGCACAGAGACACCATGCAGAAAACTAAGGTCTTGGCAGCTCTATACTTTGAATTCCTTTTGCAACAAGTGAGTCCCCAGGGAGCAGGCTGGTGGCTTCTGTCCCTTCGCCATAGCATATCCCAACCCCACTGCCCCCGATCCCCTGAGCCGTTCAACAGTTACTGTATGCTGGGTGCGTGGCCAGGCCAGGTACTAGGCAAGTGAGTCTATGATTCGTAAGCCCCTGGACTACTCTAGAAATTACTTCATTCTGATGCTGACGGGCCAGGTCTGGGGACCCAGAGGAGGTCCCACAGGGCCAGCCAAGAGGGAGGGTCCTTGGCTTCACAAAGGATAGAAATTAAACACGAGCCAGGAGGAGGTGAAAACAGAGTTTCTGGACGATATAGAGAGAGCAGTTATAGACGGACTGTCTGGGAAAGAAAGGAGGGGGTCTCGTCTTTGTTCGGGGTCTGGGGGTTTTTATTGAGGACAGTGATCTGGTGTAAGTGTCCTCTCTGGCATCAGGGAACCTGGTAGAACAAAGACAAGGGCCCACGGGTTAACTCCTTGGAGCCAGGAGGTCCTGGCATCGAGATGCCTTCCCACACCAGTGGTCTGGAATCCTGATGATAGCTTTGTCCAGTCAGTTTCACCTGGTCCTTCCTTGGGTGCTATCTCTTCTAGAGTAATCCTTAACTCCTTGTCCCTTACAAGGAGGATGTATGCTATTTGCATTACGAAGCATGCATAGAGGGGTTTGGGGGGTGCAGGTCCCAGCAAGGAAGGAATCAGGACAAGGAGCGAAAGCAGATTTTTAGGGAGTCCTTCAGTTTCCCCATCTTAATGCCATTGCTTCCAGATCCCCTCTTGGACTCTTCATGGCCCCCAAATCCTTTGTGAGGCCAAGTATCCTGGTTTTTTTAACTAGCAAAATCGGGTCCAAGTGAAAGCAGTGGAGGAAGTCTGCGTGGAGCTGCGTGGGGAGCTCCGATTGCCATCTCTAGAGCTCAGGGAGCCAGAGTCTGGAGAGTTCGGCGCACATTCAGAGCTGACCCTTCCTTGGCATTTGCCTAAGCGCCTCTCTTCCATGCAGCCTCTCTGTGTGCGTGCATTCGTTCATTGATCACTCAAGAGTCTTTTTAAATGGCAGCCCCCCTCCCCAAGTGCTGAGTGCTGGCAGTATGGCTCGAAGGCAGGCTTTGTGCCCCAGGGAGCTCCTAGAATAGAAGGGAAGGCACATCTGTCTACCAGTTACACTTCTGCATGCTGAGTGCCCTAACCCCGGTCTCTGTGAGAGGCTATGAAGATTCTCAGAAGAGACCGACCTGCTTGAGATCAATGGGGAGGCTTTGGGCAGGTCTTGGAGGACAAGGAAGCCAGCATCTCTGGTGCCCACTATGCAGGCACTCTGCTAGAGTTTGGTGTGCATTGCTAAGTGACTTTTGTATGCAGAACCCTTTCACAGGCCTGCTTTATACAGCGAGGCTAAGTGATTGGCATTTATTAGTAACAATTCTTATCTCATTTCACTGTTGCAGCCAGGAATTGGACAGGAAACACCAAGCACAGCTTGCATATGAGGAAATAGGCTCAAAAGAGGTTTCAAGCCACAAGCCCAAGGTGACTCCATTAAGCCGGAATCCAAGGCCAGGGTAACTCTAAAACCCGTGCGTCAGTCGGCACTGCCGGTTCACGGGGGGCAGAGTACCTTCCAAGAGAGGGGAACAGACCCTGCGGGGAGGAAAGCTCAGTATTCCCAGAGGGCCAAGGTACGGGATGTGTGCATGCCATGCTGGGATGGGAGAGGAGGCAGGAGAAGGTGTCAAGGGCCTTGAATGCCAAGCCCAGGGAAGGGAGGGGGCTTTCTTTCATCTGTGAGGAGAACTGACCGAGGGTTTTGTGGCCCCCACTCCATGCTGGAATCCCTCCTCCCAGGTCGCTGTCCCGTGAAAGCTCATCCCCTAATGTCCAGGTCCTCTGAGGCAGAGCTGGGCCCAGAACACCCGTCTCCTGACTCGCAGCCCAGAGCTCGCTCCTCGCCCGGCGTCCTCCCTGTCACGGCCTCCGTGGCTGTGGGACAGGCTGTGGTGTTTGCTCAGAACCTGAGCCCGGGGGCAGAGAGCACAGAAATATTTATTTATGTCACGGCCAACCCTGCCTCCTGGAGGCCCCTAACGGGTAGCTCGTGGAGAGGTTCAGTTATATAATCCCGAGTCGACACAGCAGGAAGGAGAAGGAATGACATTATAATTACTCTTTTTTTCTCAGCACTGGACACATTCTGAAGCTGGATGGCTTGACCTTTTCCTCTCTGCTTCTTCCTCCCTCTTCTTACTGACCTGGGATCTCCAAGGATCTTGGTGCTTCTAGATCATTCGTTGATTTTAGCCTTGGTTCTGGTGAGACTGGGGGTTTGGGAGATCTTCTGGGAGGTGGGGGGTGGGGAAAGAAGGGAATATATTCAAAGGCTGCTTCCAGCCACACACTACACCAGAGGCTTTATAGTCATGATCTCTGTCTCTTTTTAATTTAAATTTTAGTTAACATACAGTGCAATAGTGGTTTCTGGAGTAGAATTCAGGGGTTCATCGCTTACATACAATACCCAATGCTCATCACAAGTGCTCTCCCTCATCATGAATACCCACCCCTCACCTAGTCCCTCCCCCCCCCACCTTCCTCCATCAACCCTCAGTTTGTTCTCTGTCTTTATTAAGAGTCTCTTATGGCTTGTTTCTCTCGATCCTTTTTTTCTTTTCTTCCTTCCCCGTATGTTCCTTTGTTTTCTTTCTTAATTTCCATATATGAGTGAGAGAGCATATGGTATTTGTCTTTTTCTGAGTTATTTCACTTAGTATAATACACTCTAGCCTCATCCACATCATTGCAAATGGCAATATGTCACTCTTTTTGATAACCAAGTAATATTCCGTTCAACACACACACGCATATATATACACCATGTCTTCTTTATCCATTCATCAATCGATGGACATTTGGGCTCTCTACCCAAACAGCAACCCTATGAGAGAGGTCCCATTTATTACCTCGATTTTACAGAAAGGAATGGAGGTACAGAGAAGTTAAGTAAGTTTCCCAAGGGCACCCAGCAGAGCCAGGTCAGTCTGGCTTTGGTGCTTCTAATTTTCAGACCCTTCACTCAGATCTGTAACAGGGATTTTTGAGAGAGCAGGAGTACTGGCTTCTCCCTGTGGCGCAGGTTCCTCCACCACTGAATCCCAACCCTTCCCTCACATCTCATCTCCACTCTGGCCTTCCCTAGATACTCAGCTCCACTGCGCCGGGACCCTCACCGCCCCATCCCCTCACCAAATTGTACGCTTCCCTTCCTGAATGTGCTCATCAACACCCTGCCTGCCCGCCATCTTCCCTCTTGCTGTTTTTCCCAGCTAGAATGTCACTCCTCCCTTCTTCACCTTACAAAATCCCAGGAACATACAATAACAACAATAATAATGATGCTTATTCATTGAGCAGGAGCATTGAAGTATGGTAGTTGACAGCATGAACTCTGGGGTGTTTTGCCTGGGCCCCATCCAGTCCCACCACTTTTGTTGGCTGTGTGGTCTCAGGCAAGTTACTTAACCCCTCTGGACCTCAGTTTCTTCATCAGTAAGACAGAGATGATGATATCCACCTCAATAGGGTTGTTATGGGATGAAAGGAGTTACAAGAAGGAAAACTACTTAAGGCACCTGGGTGGCTCAGTCAGTTAAGCATCCCTGCCTTCAGCTCAGGTCCTGATCCCAGAGTCCTGGGATGGAGCCCTGTCTTGGGCTCCCTGCTCAGCAGGGGAATTTGCTTCTTCCTCTGCCCCTCCCCCTGCTTGTGCTCTCTCTCTCTCTGTCTCTCTGTCTCTCTCTCTCTCTCAAATAAATAAGTAAAATCTTAAAAATAAAATTTAAATCTGTACAAATAAAAACTTGTAAAGTTTTTAGAAAAATGCTGGGCCCATAGGAAGTACTCATATGCTTATTCTTAATATCAAGCCCTCAAAATGTGGGGCAGACTCTAAGTCAGATTGCCTGGGTTCACATCCCATCTCAACTGGTGACCTTGGCCAATTTATTTACCCTCTGTGGGCCTCAGTTTCTATATATAAAAAATTTAAATGCTAATAGGCTTTCCACGTCAGGTGGATGAGACATTCCAATAAACATAAAGTACTTAGTAGGGAGCCTAGCCCTCAGAGCCATTATCAGCTATTAGTATATTCCTGGGATTCAGACCCAGGTCACTCTGCCCCCAGCCCAAGAATTTAGTGACCCCATGGTACCACTCAAACTCCACCCACTCCCCCACCCCCCTACCCACC
>LNAC01000030.1:8186421-8230681 GCA_002007465.1 Ailurus styani
CCCCACAGCCTGCCCTCCCCACTCCACCCCTACAGCCTGCCCTCCCCACCCCCGGCACCCTCCTTGCACCCTCTCTCTGAGCTACATGGCACTCACTGCCTGTCTTGTGTCTTTGTGTCTCATCTGCATCACTGTGGCAGCCACAATGTGGCAGGAAAGCGTGAGCCACATGATCTGCACGTGACCCTGGCTCGATGCAGCCTTTTAGCTGCAGTTACTGTACCCCCAAGGGCTCATTCACTTAAACAGTTTATTACATTCATCAACTGCGTGTTCATACCTACAGTGTGCCAAGCAGTTTTCAAGGCTCTAGGGTTCAGAAGGTAAATAAAAACAGACACAGCCCCTGAACTCATGGACCTCAGTCTGGTACGGGACACGACCGTCCATCGAAGGGAAGATGCTCACTGATCCGTGGGGAGACAGGGACACAGAGCTGTCAGAGTGCACAGCACAGGGATTTGAAGTGATTCTTTCTTTCTTTCTTTTGAAGCAATTCTTGGGGTTAAGTATCAGACATGTCTGTAGGTGAGGAGAGAGTGCTCAGCCCATGCAAAGGCCCTGTGGCAGGGATGGGTGGGGCTAACAGGGCTGAGCTCAGACAGAGAGACGACTAGAGCGGTCTGCAGCATCCAGATACTGCAAAGAAGACTTGTTGACCTTTGTAAGTTCTAGTTTGGAGTCTACTTGAAATTTTTAGCAATTACTGTGGCTGCATCACGAAGGATTGCCGGGCCCAGGGCAGAGGGAGGCTGGGCCTTTTGGGAAGTTATGGCAGCATCCACAGAAGAAAACACAAGCTTGGGCCTGAGCGGGGATGGGGATGAGGAGGGAGATGAGAAAAAAAAAATTGTAAGAAATGAAGATACATTTAAAAGGCCTGAGTGATGAAGGTGATGGACGGGTGACAAGCGGCGACTTTTGGTTTCTGACTTTGGAAGATGCAGGGGTGCTGGTATCATTCCCTGCGATAGGGAACCTCAGAAGAGACCAAGTTCTGTGACCAAGAGATGGCCTGGGCCCTCACGAAGACGGTAGCCTCACTGGGGAGAGTTGCCACGTCGTCACGACAATGGTGACAACAGCTAATGGAGTCACTTGACTGGGATTGTGCCCGCTAATCGAGCACAGGATTTGAACCCTGGTTCCAGTGCCAGAGCCTCTGTGAGCGTCCCGCACCACCGCCCTCATGCCCTCGCCTCCACCTCTAAGTGCCTCCCAGGTGCCAAGAACGGGGCCAGCCGGGCCCTGGGCTGTCAGCTCTGCATGAAAGACAAGCACCCTGTCTCACAGAGCTTGGGGTCTGGGGAGGTGGGTGGGTCACAAACAAGGCAGAACGAGCTGGCAAAGAGCATTAACGAGGGTAAATGAGACAATTCCTGGGGGCGGGGGAAAGGGAAAACCTTGGACAGATTGGTGACATTTAAATCAACACAAGAACAAAATTGCATAATCACATTGTAGTTTAGAACTCCGGCGGGGCGTAGGAGCAGGAGTGACAAGCTTCGTGAAGTAGCAGTTTGGGGGTTTTTTGGGAAACATTTGACCTAAGTTTCTGATGTATTAGAAGGTTTGGTTTTGAAGTATAAGCAGGAGTTCGCCAGGCAGACAGGGTCAGAAAGTCACCCCAGAGAGAAGCATAGGTAGGAGCAGAGGCAAGTAACATTATGGGATGTGTGTGTGTGTGTGTGTGTGTGTGTGTGTGTGTGTGTGCGCGCGTGCACGCGCACATGCATGCATGCACACACACATGCGCAGCACCTGGGGCTTGGCATTTCAGAAGTCCTTAAGCTCCGTATGGGACGACCAGGGTTCAAATCCTGTGCTGGATTAGCTAATACCATCATTGTCAAGTGACTCAGTTGACTGTTGTCATCATGGAACTGTCCTTGAGCTCCACGCGGACTCAGATGCTGGGCCTGTATTGTTTCCTGTTTGTCTCCACTGTCCAGCACCATCTCCAGCACACAGCATTAGATGGGTGAATAGTTACCGAATGAATGAATATATGAACACATGATTGAGTTAGTGGTGGCAGGAGAGGCAGCAAAGATAGGACAGTGTGAATCAGTGTTGGCCAGTGTAATGTTAGGTGTGCCACCTAACATTTTAAATGTTCTAGGAGCTGCATTTAAAAAGTAAAAAGAAGGGCACCTGGGTGGCTCAGTGGGTTAAAGCCTCTGCCTTCGGCTCAGGTCATGATCTCAGGGTCCTGGGATCGAGGCCCGCATCGGGCTCTCTGCTCAGCGGGGAGCCTGCTTCCTCCTCTCTCTCTGCCTGCCTCTCTGCCTACTTGTGATCTCTCTCTCTCTGTCAAATAAATAAATAAATAAAATATTAAAAAGTAAAAAGAAGGGCGCCTGGGTGGCACAGTTGCTTAAGCTTCCGATTCTTGGTTCCGGCTCAGGTCATGATCTCAGGGTCACAGGATGAGGCTCTGCGCTGGGCACAGAGCCTGCTTGAGATTCTCTCTCTCTCTCTCTTCCCCTCTCTAAAAGAAAATTTAAAAATTAAATAAAAAAAACACAGTAAAAAGAAACAGATTAAATAAACTTGGAGAATATATTTTATTGAACCCAGTATATCCCAAATATTCTCAACCAGGTAATCAGTGTTGAAACATTACTAACAAGATATTTTCAATTCTGTTATTTTGTGCTCGGTCTTCCAGAGCCCATAGGTATTTTACGGGCACAACACATCTCCAGTCACAGCCGCTGCGTTCCCAGGACACAGCAGGTGCAGGGACCGTGGCTACCATACTGGAAAGCGCACGTCTAAATGCTGTCGGGCCGTGGGAAACCTGCTGGGGTGTTTGGACTTGGATCCTCTGGGCTGATGAGAGGCAGCTGAGGGGCCCGGCAGAGGAGAGCAGGGGCAGGTTTGTCGCTCCCGAGGTCCCTCGGGCGACTGTGTCCCTGTGCGCCCGTCCATGGTCCCTGAACCGGGCGGGCTTTGGCTGAGCGCAGCATCGGCTGTAATTCGTGGGTAAACAGACAGGTCTCTGGGCAGCTGGGCAAGGAAACGAAGCAGCTCTCAGCGTGTTTAGCAACAGCCCCACCTGGCCCAGCTCCCTCGGGGCCGCCTGGGGACACACCGGCCCACGGAGGCCACGCTCACACACCCGCTCCCCGCCCCGGGCCGCTCAGCTGCCCCAGGAGTATGCGGGGTCCCCCTGCACCCACTTCCACCCTTCCTACTCGTTTTGCTATTTCCTTGGACTTCAGACTCCCACTGCCTTGCACATTCCGCTCACCTAAATGTCTCTTCCAGGTTCCCTCTGACTCGGGGGCGGGAGTGCTGGATGCGGAGAGGCTTCTGGAAGGTCCCACGCCTGCTTTGGTAGCTCTGTGACTTTGGGTGGGTTACTGGGCCTGTCTGAGCCTCAGTTTCCCTGGGTGTAAAAGCAGAAAGTGTGCAGTGAGGATTTTTTTTAAAGATTTTATTTATTTGACAGGGAGTGAGAGATCACAAGTAGGCAGAGAGGCAGGCAGAGAGAGAGGGGGAAGCAGGCTCCCTGCTGAGCAGAGTCCGATGTGGGCCTCGATCCCAGGACTCTGAGATGGTGACCTGAGCCGAAGGCAGAGGCTTTAACCCACTGAGCCACCCAGGTGCCCCAGTGTGTAGTGAGGATTAGATAAGGTTGTGAGCACGAAGGCCGAAGCGCAGTGCCGGGCACAGAGGAAGAGCCCGATGGGGACACCACGACTGCCTGCTAAGTGTCCGTTGTCCCCCCACCCCAGCTCCCTGAGCCAGGCCCAGCTCATGAAACTGGGGACATGGATTCTCCCTGGCTATCAGCCTCAGGACAGGGAGCACCCAGTCCTGCACCCAGGGGGTCTGGCAGAGACAGGGGCCTCTGGGCTCAGCTCTGTGAGTGTGAGGCATCCGTGTTCTAGGACTCTTGAGTTCCATGGGTGATTCTTCAGAGATGACACTGGGGGCCCCCAGGCCTTCGAGGTGGCACCCAGGACAGGTCAGCCCTGAGAGAACCCAGAAGCAGGACCAGGGCCAGCTTCCCCACTAGGCACAGCAGACACAAGGCTCACAAAACTCTTAAGGCTCCCCCAAAGTATTTTAACTTCTTTGGAAATCAGGGGAGAAGAAAGCCAGCTTTTAGAGAAGAAGAAAATGGTTTCCATTTTATTTCTCGCATCACCTCATATTTCTTCACATTTTTTCTCACAATTTTTTTCACATCAGGAAAAATATAAAATATTTAAAGCCCATGAAAACGTATTATGGGTGGGAGGGCCACAAAAGTCATGATACAGCCCTGACCAGCTCTTCGTTCACTCCACTGCTTTTGTTGGGCAGGGACCTTTCTGTCAGTTCTTATTCAAGCCTTACAGCCTGATTCACTGCACACGTACCTTGGCTTCCTCAGATGGGGAAAACAAGACTCACAGAAGGTAAATCAGTTGCCCACGACAGTGAGTTTAGAGGTGACTGAGATGGGATTTGAGCTGGGGTCCATCTGAGTCCAAATGCTTTCCTTTATTACAACCCACTATTTGAAAATCCTCGTTTTATTTAACTTGTTCCTCACGGCAGTGAGGGTGGGACAATCATTCCCATTTTAAAGCTGAGGAAACTGAGGCCTGGAGCAGAAAAGGAAGTACCTTGCTCTCAGTGGCTTGCCTAGTTGGTGAGGGAGTTGGCGACTAGTCCTCTCCTCCTAAACGCTCCCGATGGCCCCCTGCGACCACCCTCAAATGACGCCCCCCCCTTCATGTATGGCTCCCCTGCCCTTCTTCCCACCTCCTTCCTTCTGCCCATTTCCCCAGCTCACACAGGGGACGCTCAGGTCCACTTCCTAACAAAGCTGGGGGCTGGCCCTGCCACCTCAAGAGGGTGGGGAGTAAAGAGAGGCAGTGGGCCAAAGGCCGGAGGGAAGGTTTAAAAGAAGCCATGGGTCCCCCAGACAAATGCCCCTCTGTAGGTCTAGGCTGTTGTGACTGGCCAGGGGCCAGCTCTCACCACAGCAGCTCGAACGGCGGGGGTGGTTTCCCCACCTCCCGTCCTCTCTGCAGGCCAGTGCCTGCCAGGCCCAGGTTTGCGCAGGAAAGGGCAGGGGTGTTCCCTCTGGAATGGAGGGTGTGGGAGGCCAGCAAGAGTTAGGGAGGGTGAGAGGCAATGTCCTGAACCAAACTGGTAGGCAGGACGAGTCACAAGATGGAAGGCGCGTGGGACGGAGGTCACTGGGTCCCTGCTGTGCATTTTGCAGGAGAACAAACCAAAGTCCAGACAGAGCAAAGGACTTGCCCAAGGTCATACAGCAAGTAAGTAGCCGAGGTACTCCTAACTTCCAGCCCAGGGTTCTGACCCCCTACACAGGCCTCCCCGTCAGACAGGCCTCCCTGTCTCTGTTAAATAGCTAAGGTGGTGAGCGCCGCAGACCAGGCAAGACGGTCACGTGTTAAAATTCCAGAGTGAGGACTAGGCTTCTTAGAATTCCATGTGCAAGTGCAGATACCCCAGACAGCATCTACATCCTAAACTCCTTCATTACAAACACTTTGAGGTCAGCCAAGTGCTTGGAAAAGGCGGACAGGGAGACCATTGGAAGGTTGGTGTTAGGGGCGAATGCAGATCATGGGAGTCTCTAAGAGGACACTGGTCTTGGTTCTTAAAGACAATGATGAGCCACCCATGGGTGCCTGGGTGGCTTGATGGGTTAAGGCCTCTGCCTTCGGCTCAGGTCATGATCTCAGGGTCCTGGGATCGAGGCCCGCATCGGGCTCCCTGCTCGGCGGGGAGCCTGCTTCCTCCTCTCTCTCTGCCTGACTCTCTGCCTACTTGTGATCGCTCTCTCTGTGTCAAATAAATAAATAAATAAAATCTTTAAAAAAAAAAAAAGAATCTGTTTAAATAAATAAATAAATAAATAAATAAATAAATAAATAAAAAATAATAATAAAAAAAAAAGGCCTCTGCCTTTGGCTCAGGTCATGATCTCAGGGTCCTGGGATCGAGGCCCACATCGGGCTCCCTGCTCGGCGGGGAGCCTGCTTCCCCCCCCCTCTCTGCCTGCCTCTCTGCCTACTTGTAATCTCTCTCTGTCAAAATAAATAAATAAAATATTTTTTTAAAAAAATCTTAAAAAAAAAATGATGAGCCACCCAAAAGCACTGGGGGTCAGGGCACCTGGTTCGAAGCCGGTTGCTGGTGCCCATTTGGGTCTGGATTCTGCTCTGCACCCCCACCCCCACTTTCTCCCCCAGAAGTTTGCAGTTGCCTGGTCCATGGGGTGCAAAACCCGGTTTCGTCTGTGTGTTCGTGCTGTAATGGATGGCAGGCAGAAGCAGCTCAGAAATCCCGGTCTGTGCCTTTTAGAAACACCATGCGGCTTGGGAGCTGGGGGCAGTGTGAGGGCTGGGTGGGGTCTCCCATGACCCACCAGCCCGCTTCCTCTAGGTTTGGTTTGGTTCTTACTGTGTTGTCATTGATCTTGTTTCAAATCAATCAACAAGGAGTTCTTCGAAAATGTACCAAATTATCTATCAATGAAACTTCCTTTCTCCATGCCCCCTCCCCGCCCCGGGGGTGGGGGGCCTCGCTGGCCTTTCAGTTTCCCCATGGGTAAGGAGAGGGCTGTGGACTCAGTAGTTTTCAAACTGGCTTCCAGGGAGTCCTGTGACCACAGGGGGTGAGGAGGGGTAAAATGAGAAATTGGGGGGGTGGGTAGAAGGGAGGCATTTGGTTCCTTAAGGCTTTTAGGCAAGCTTACTTTTCTGTCATAAATTCATTCCCCAGACTCTTCCAGAGAAGAGTACATCTCCTCTCAGTTTGGACCAACACATCAGAAAATCTGCCAGTTTCCCCTTTTCTGGCTGGTGGAATCTCCCCGCGCCTCTGTCCCCCCCCCCAGTCAGACTGTGACCCCCAGGTTGCTTCAGGGTGCCCCCAACCCGGGCTCCCCCCAGCCTCTGGATCCCCTGTCCTTCATGCCTAGTTCGTTTCTCCACTTTAGTGGGGCCTGTCCTTTAGGAGCTTCCTGGGGAAAGATGCCTGGGGTGGGGGCGATTTTTTTTTGAAGCTTCGCATGCCAGAAAATGTTGTTCTTCTACCTTTCCACTCAGTATTTAGTTTGGCTCACTGTACATTTCTGGCTGGAAATTATTTTCCCTCAGAATTTTGGAGAGTTGTCTCCGAGCTCCTAGTGCTGCTGCTGTCAAATTCTCGTATCATCTGATCGTGGGGCCTTTTATTTGTATTTGACCTTGTTTAAAAAAAATCTCTGCAGGTGTATGAGATCTTTCCTTTATGCTCTGTGTTCTGAAAAGGCATAATGATGAGCCCTGTGGTGGGTCGTCCTTATTGTTCTGGGGACTCAG
This sequence comes from Ailurus styani, assembly GCA_002007465.1. Classification (NCBI taxonomy): domain Eukaryota; kingdom Metazoa; phylum Chordata; class Mammalia; order Carnivora; family Ailuridae; genus Ailurus; species Ailurus styani. The sequence continues at coordinate 8,193,759 of LNAC01000030.1, forward strand.
AGGGTCCTCTCATTCTGGAAACTCGCGGCCTACATTTCTGGGAAGTTTTCAGGGATTCTTTAATAATTTCCTCTCCTCAATTTTCTCTTTTTAATCATTTCTGGAATTCTTATTAATGGGATGTTGGACCTCCTGGAGCAGTCTGTTCTGACCTACTTTATCTTTTTTGTCTCACTTTATGAGAGATTTTCTCTTCTTCCAACCCTTCTATTAAAGTTTTTGTTTGTCAGGGTTTTTGTTGTTGTTGTTGTTTTTTCTTGGCACCCTTTCCTGTTTCCAGAATATTCTTTTCTTACAGCACCCTGTTCTTGCTTTATAGATGCAGCGCCTTATCTCTCTGAGAACAAGGACATTTTCTTCTGCCTTTTGCGTCCTCCATTTGTTTTAAATGCCTCCAGCTGTTCATTTGGGGTTTTTTAAAGATTTAATTTATTTATCTGACACACAGAGAGATCAGATCACAAGTAGGCAGAGAGGCAGGCAGAGAGAGAGGAGGAAGCAGGCTCCCCGCTGAGCAGGGAGCCCAACGAGGGCCTCAATCCCAAGACCCTGAGATCAAGACCTCGGCTGAAGGCAGAGGCTTTAACCCACTGAGCTACCCAGGCGCCTGCTGTTCATTTGTTTTGTTTGTTGTCTGTTCATCATGTTTGAGGCCCTTGATCTGTTGACCCTTGGCTATCTTTTTGTTTAAGAGTAAGGCACTTAAAAGCTCATTTTTTTTAAAAAAGATTTTATTTATTTCAGAGAGAGGGAGAGCTAGAGAGAGAGAGAGTGAGAGCCTGTGCAAGAGTTGGGGAGGGGGAGGGGCAGAGAGAGAGGGAGAAGCAGGATCCTCGCTGAGCAGGGAGGGGGACTCGGGGCTCAATCCCAGGACCCTAAGATCATGACCTGAGCCAAAGGCAGCCGCCTAACCAACTGAGCCACTCAGGTGCCCCTAAAATGCTTACTTAAAAAAAAATTTTTTTCCTGAGGAGTTCTTGTGGGGGGCGGCAGAGGCGGGAAGCAGTGGTCTTGTCAACTAGTAACCTCATTGGCTGATTGGCAGGAACCTGGTCCTGTCATGGAGGATCCTGTACGTTCAGTCAGTATCTGTAGTCTGTCCTCTGGCTGGTCAGTCTCTCCGGCCTGTCTCTCATTTCCTGCTTGGAGGTTCAGCCTGGCTGCCTGAGTTCTGGCACAAGGGGCTCAGGCGACTGGGTGAGCCCCCCACTGCACAATTTAGACTATCCCTCAGCCCATTCCCAGGCAGGAGTGAACCCCCACCAGCACCAGGTTTCTCTCAGAGCTCTGAGTCCCGAAGTCAGCTGTGCCCTGAGTCACCTGGGGATCTTGTACAGGGCCTACTCACGTCCAGATTTTTTTTTTTTAAGATTTTATTTATTTATTTATTTATTTGACAGATAGGGGGAGATCACAAGTAGGCAGAGAGGCAGGCAGAGAGAGAGGAGGAAGCAGTCTCCCTGCTGAGCAGAGAGCCCGATGCGGGACTCGATCCCAGGACCCTGAGATCATGACCTGAGCTGAAGGCAGAGGCTTTAACCCACTGAGGCCACCCAGGCGCCCTCACGTCCAGATTCTTGTCTAGTATTCCTGACGTGGCCCGAGATTCTGCATTCCTAACAAGGTGCTCAGAGCTGCCGATGCTGCTGTCCCAACATTTCGGATGGCCATGGTTTCGAGCAGTGCCCCACTTAACTCCACGCAGTGCTGGGCACATTCTACAACCGCGCTGACCAATACGGGGCCATGATTCATGGTGAATAGTCAGCACTTGAGATGTGGCCGGCGGGAGTAAGGCACTGGATTGTATTTTTTATCTAACTTAGTTTTCCTTTAAATGTAGGTGGCGGGCGCCTGGGTGGCTCAGTGGGTTAAAGCCTCTGCTTTCGGCTCAGGTCATGATCTCAGGGTCCTGGGATCGAGGCCCGCATCGGGCTCTCTGCTCAGCAGGGAGCCTGCTTCCCCCTCTCTCTGCCTGCCTCTCTGCCTCCTTGTGATCTCTCTCCCTCTGTGAAATAAATAAATAAAATCTTAAAAAAAAAAAATGTAGGTGGCTGTGTGTGGCTGTGACACTGGGCAGTGCGGGTCTGCCTCCTGATTCTCCCTCTATAGGGGCGGACTTATCAGATCGTGCAGGACGGGGGAGGCCTATGGCAGGGAGGACAAGGTCCGGGGGTGGGGAGGCCTGGCAGGGCTGGAGCTGAGCTGCTCCTCTTACAGACTTGGGTCTTCTGTTTTTTAGCCGTGCGTGGCACCTCACTTTTGGGGGTGCATCTGTTGCCACCCATTCATGAGCTTTCCTGAGCCGCTTCACCATGATCCACTTTTACGGGTTCCCCCCCAGCTGGCAGGTTTGGGCCTCAGCCTTTTCCAGGCTGCAAAGTCACACAAAAGCATCAGCGTGGGGCGCCTGGGTGGCTCAGTGGGTTAAAGCCTCTGCCTTCGGCTCAGGTCATGATCTCAGGGTCCTGGGATCGAGGCCCGCATCGGCAGGGAGCCTGCTTCCTCCTCTCTCTGCCTGCCTCTCTGCCTACTTGTGATCTCTCTCTCTGTCAAATAAATAAATAAAATCTAAAAAAAAAAAAAAAAAAAGGCATCAGCGTGGCCAGCTTTCAAACCTGGAATGGACTCTCTGTGACGTGGTTTCTTCCCTCCTTTCCCTTTGGGGGTGAGGATTTATACACCTTGATTCCTTTACTGTCATCCGTGGGGTTTGGGGAGATGCAGAAATGAATGCTTGTTGTCCCTCCATCTACTGTGCATAACCCTCTGCAATTTTGTTTTTAAAGATTGTATTTTTTTAAGTAATCTCTACATCCAGTGTGGGGCTCGAATTCACAACCCCAAGATTAAGAGACGCAGGTTCCACTGATGGAGCCAGCCACGTGCATCCCCACTTGCAGTTTTTAAAAAGATAAAAATTGTTCTGGGGCCCTTGGGTGGCTCATTTGGTCAAGCGTCTGACTCTTGATTTCAGCTCAGGTCATGATCTCAGGGTCATGAGATCCAGCCCCACATCTGCCCAGCATGGAATCAGCTTGAGATTCTTCTCCCTCTCCCTCTGCCCCTCCCCCTGCTCATGCCCACAATCTCTCTCTCTCTCAAATAAATAACTTAAAAAAAAATAATAATTCCCAAACTTTGTTCTCCCGGGATGATACAAAGCTGAATTTGTCCTTTTACCTGTCATTTTCCTATGGGCTAGGATATTTGTCGTGCCCAGGAGCCTAGAGAAACCATCCCCAGGTCACTGCTGAGCCTGAGGGCTGCTGGAAGAAGTCGAAGTCTCTGCCTGTCTGGGGAGAGAGCCTGGATAACCCACTCAGTGTGGTTTCTCTGTTCTGCGAAGCGACGGTGGGGGGGGGGGCTCAGGAGGGGCTGGACCACTGACACCCAGCAGAGCAGGGCCGTGAGAGCATTTACAAGACTGAAGACTTTCTAAGCCCATGGCAGGGAGGAGATTTGGAAAGGGGAAATTGAAAATGGTTATCGGTTAAGTAATAAATCACACAGATGGGCAGGGGCTAGGTGGGGGCTGGGCAGGGAGTGGCCCTTCTGGACAGAGGAACTACAGATGGAGGTATTTGAAGCTTAGGTTGGAGGTAGGTGCTAAGGCTTATGGGAAATCAGCTTGTGTGGCAGTGGGGATGGGGGAGAGTTANCCCCCCCCCCTCCCGAGCTCACACCCACACCTGTGTCCCAGCTAGCTGGCCCAGGGTCTCCGGGACCCTTTCTCTGCTCCTCTCATAGCTGTTCTCCCATATCCCTCCCGATGCGTGCTAGTGCCCACGGCTCCCTGGGTACGTGATCTACTTCACATCCCCCGCACCGGCGAGAGGTGTCTTCAGGCACGGTGGAGGAGGCGGGAGTGGATTGAGTACAAACCTTGGGGTCAGAGAGATGAGAGTCTAAATCTACTACGTGTGAGGCTGAGTGATGGCCCCCAGCGGTATCTGCATCCTAATCCCCAGAACCTGGGAGCCTGTTCCCTTAATGGCAAAGAGGAGTTTGCAGGTGTGATTAAATTAAGGGTTATGAGATGGGGAGATGATCCTGGGTTACCCAGGTATGCCCGATAGAATCACAGAATTCTTTAGAAGAGGGAGGCCAGAGAGCCAAGAGAGAAGGAGGCATCATGATGGAAGCAGAGGTCAGACAGAGACACAGGAAGATGCTACACCATGAGCTTTGGAGGTCAAGGTGGAAGACAGGGCCACGGGCCAAGGAATGCCGGTGACCTGCCCGAGCTAGAACGGACAAGGAAACAGATTCTCTTCTAGAGGCTCCAAAAGGTACGTGGCCCTGCCAACACCTTGATTTTAGCCCAGTGAGACCGATTTTAGACTTCTGATCTCTGGAACTCTAAGAAAAGCAATTTTTTGTTGTTTTTAGTCACTTCGTGTGGGGTAATTCGTTACGGCAGCCCTAGGAAACTAACGCCTCCTAGCTCTGCCATATGTTAGCGCTGAGACCACAGGCCAGTTGCCTGCCCTCTCTGGGCCTCACTTCCCTCCTCGGGAAAATAGAGGTAACCGACGTGAGGAAATACACAGGAAGTACTCAGCATGAGAGCAGGTACTCAGTAAGCCTTGGATGGACGGGCCGAGGTCCTCTTTGCGATCACCATCACTGTCACCATCACCCTACTGCTCTTCAGTCCACAGATGTAAGTACAGCCTGGACATTTTTTTTGTTGTCTTGACTTTCTTGGGTAGGAAGGATAGGGAACTATTGAGAGACAGGCGTCTAGCTCTACCCCAGCAGTGCTCAACCTGGGGCTATTTCCCTCCCAGAGGGCACTTGGCAAGTCTAGAAATATTTTGGTTATCACAACGTGGGAGTGCGGTGGCAGCTCATGGGCAGAGGCCGAGGATCCTGCAGTGCCCAGGGTGGCCCCCACAGCACAGTATTACCAAACGTGAACACATGAACATGGCCGTGGCCGAGGAACCCTACCACCCTCTGCAGGTTTGTTGTACCTCTTGGGCTCACAACATCAACAAGGAGAAAGATGGGTGAGCACAGTCCTGGCCCAGCAGGGCCGGGGACCCACAGAGCATCCCCAGGAATATTCCTTACCTCCTGGGAGGCTTGGCTGCCATGAGCAGTTTCAAGGTAGAAGGTCTGAGTTCGAGCCTCAGCTCCTGCACTCACTGGCTCTGAGACTTGGGCAAGTCACCTAACCTCTCTGAGCCTGTTGCCATCGGCAAAGTGGCCACAAAAAATGACCTGCCTTGTGTTAAAAGGAAATGTGTAGAAGCCCAGTGCCTAGCGCTGTGTCAGCGTCTCCTTAACCCATCATTCGTTCACTCCCCGTCCCGACTAACATTTCAAGGGGGAATCATTTCCCTCCAACCTAGTTCCTTTGGGCATCAACTTTTTAACTTTTAACATTTCTCCCCGTTGGGGCCAGTGAGACACATGGAGGCTTACATGAGGCCTCAGGTGGAGTTTGAGGACTCTTGGGAGCTGGCCGTTGGCTTGCATCCCAAGACCTAGGGGCAAATGGAAGCCGTGGGTCACATTCCAGCTCTCCGTCAGCCTCCGCCATGGCGCCTCCGCCACGGCGCCCACAGGTCTTCCTCCTGCTGCCTCCTGGCGTGGCCTGTGCTGCCCTTTTGGCACCAGGCACAAATCTGCCTTGTGACCACTTTCATCTGGGATTTCTATTTATAACTCTTAGTACATGGAACTTATCAGGCTTGTGTCTTGGTTGGAAGCTCTTCGGGGGCACCTTTCATTGGAGTGTGGGCCACAAAAATCAGAAATAAAGGATGTTCGAGCCAGAATTTGACAGCGTGGGTCAGTAAGACTTGATAGATGTGGTGGCCCTGAAACCTGGGCTTCCAGATCCAAAGGCCACTGCTTTTTCCATAGGACTTCAGTGATCAGTGCTGGACTAGGCATGTGGGGGCGGGGAGCAGTGATCCCCCACTCAGTATTGACTGGAGGAAAGATTCTTAAAGGAAACAATTCCAGGGGCTCTTGGGTGGCTCTGTCGATTAAGCATCTGTCTTCCGTTCAGGTCATGATCCCGGGGTCCTGGGATTGAGCCACATATCAGGCTCCCTGCTCAGTGGGAAGCCTGCTTCTCTGCCCTTCTCACCCCCAGCTCATGCTCGCTTGCTTTCTCCCTCTCAAATCTTTTATAAAAAAAAAGGAAACAATTCCATTCTCATTCTCAGTGTCTGAACTTTAGGGACGTGATCCCCATGGTCTTTGTATCCTCTTAGTGCTATGTACGTGGCAGGCTCCGGTTAAGTGAATGACAGTGAAAATGGACAGAAGAACAGATAGAAGGATGGTTGTGTGCACAGTAGATGGGTGGGTAGGTGGGTATGGGAATGGATGGGAGGATAAAAGAATAGATAAATACATGAAACAAGAAATGTACTTCGTAACTTCCGGGAAACCAACCATAAGGAATATGTATTCAGTATGTCATTGTGTATGGCTCAAGTTCAAGGGAGCATGAACCCAATTCAGACCCCACCTTTGGGAGCTGTGACACACAGTGGGACAGAGTCATGCAGACAGGCAGACGGGGTGGGGGAGATGATGGGAAACTCAACAGGAGTGGAGAGTATAGGTGATGGCCATTTAGGCTTCAGGCAGACTCGGGTCACTGTGTAGCCGACAGACTGTTTGAAGGTTTGTTCCTAAGGGTCCCATATAATACTGCTGCCAAGTCAAATCCCCTCTGTGGAGTTCTCCCTGGTTTGTTCCAGCTCCAGGAGGAAGGATTCCTGTTTTCCAGTCTAAACCGCACATGCTGTCTTCCCTCTCCTAACGTCCTCAGAGTCAGTATCTGTAAGGAAAGATGAGCTTTTGGAAAACACTGGTTCTTGGGCGCCTGGGTGGCTCAGTGGGTTAAACCCTCTGCTTTCGGCTCAGGTCATGATCTCAGGGTCCTGGGATCAAGGCCCGCATCGGGCTCCCTGCTCGGCGGGGAGCCTGCTTCCCCCTCTCTCTCTCTGCCTGCCTCTCTGCCTCCTTGTGATCTCTCTCCCACTGTGAAATAAATGAATAAAATCTTAAAAAAAAAAAAAACACTGGTTCTTAAATTAAGCCGTGAATGGCTGCAATGCAATAGAACCACAGATTGGAAAACCCCTTAGCGATCACCCCCAAACTGGACCATTTTATAGACGGGAAAACCAAGATCCAGAGAAGGGAGAGGACTTTCCAAAGTCACATGGTCAGTCAGGGGCTGTGGGAACGCTGGTCTCCGGGATCTCACCCCCAGTTAGGAATCTGTGGTACGTTCTTCCCCTCTCTCCCCAGCAGCCCCCCTGCTCTGCCAGTCCCACGAGGATTTTTACCTTCCTGGCAGAGGCTTTACTATCCCTCAGTGGGAATGGAAGAGAAGGTCGAACCCTCCAGAAGTTCTAGTGACTGCTGCTTCAAATCCCCTCCTTGGGACATAGCTTCATGGTCTGAGTCTCTGACCACCCTGTTCATACTGAGTTTGACCATATGCAGCAAACAGTTGACCAGGTGGAGAGCTGGGAGCTCAAGGTCTATGGAGAGCAGGGAGAGCACAGACTGAGGACAGAAAAGAAAGGAGAAGAGGGGCCAGGAGCTGACGTTTACCACTCATCCACCACCCACCAGGCACCACGCTGGGCAACTACAGCTCCCTGATCGTCACAACCTTACAAGATAGTGGGCGTTATCCCTACAAATGAGAACATTGAAGCCTAAAAAGTGCCTTGGCTCATAGAGCTAGCTGGTCAGAGATGAGGCCAAGATCAAAACCCAGGTCTCCCTGACCCCAGAGCCCTCGCTGGGCCATGAGCTCATAGACCATGTACTCTGTCACAGCACTGCAAGGAGGCCTCAAGAGCCACCCAGGAGGAGCTGGACTTTCTCTCCTGAGGACCCACACCAATGAGGTCAAGGCTACCAGTGGCCGGTGCAAAGTCTTGCACTTCAGTTCAAAATGACATTTGCACAAGAGCGTAATGGAGACCTGGTTACTGGGCAGCAGCTGATGATAATATTGTCCCGTCATAACGCGGCTGCTGTCTTCTTGTATTTCTGAAGCACTTGGCAGTTTAGAAAGCCCTCAGAGCTTTGATGGACCATAAACAAGCCTACGGATAAGTCTGGAAAAGGTTTGGGAGCGTATTAATAGGGTGTGTGTGTTGCGACTGCCTGTAAGGGTAAAGGACTGTTTGGTTGCATTAATCCAGTAGAGTATCGATAGACTTTGTGCACAGCCACTCTGCTAAATGTATTACATGTTTTATCTCTGTTAATTCTCACAACCACCCTTGAGAGCTTGGAGCTCCCGTTTCACAGATGAGAAACCAAGAGGTGAAGAAAGTCGACCAAGGTCACAGAGCTAGAATTCAGGCTTAGGTCTGAGAAGTATCAAGACAAATATCATTCTGGGCATTTCAGGCCCCCTCTGGAGGGATTTGACTGAGAGAGAGATCACAAGTAGGCCGAGAGGCAGGCAGAGAGAGAGGAGGAAGCAGGCTACCTGCTGAGCGGAGAGCCCGATGTGGGGCTGGATCCCAGGACCCTGAGATCATGACCTGAGCTGAAGGCAGAGGCTTTAACCCACTGAGCCACCCAGGTGCCCCAGGGCTGCTGTATTTAAGGGGGACATTGACACACAGAGAAATGATCTCATGAAGGACACGATCATTGTAAAGATTGTTTGAAGGAGTCTAGAATATTTGTCCTGGGGAAAAAAAATAATCAGAGAACATATCATTGCTGTTTTCAAGGGCATAAAGGTCCTTTACTTAAAAACAGGTTGGGTTCAGGAGACATTTACCAACCGTTTGTTGGTTAGGTTAAACGAGATAAACTGCAACCAGCTGCTAGCGCCACCTACTGGTGGGAGGTAAAATTGATGTGCTGTTAGCTGCCGCTGTCACTGTTCTATCCCTGACTATCCCTGAAGCTTGGTTTCCCCTTTCTTACACTGAAGTGCTTTTACATCTGGCAGGTTGTCAGGTGTAAGAGGCAGCACATTTACCTTTGTCGCAAGAGAATTAGGACCAATGTGTGAAAATTATAAGGACGAATATTTTGGTTTTAACGTGAAGTTTAGTTTTCTGAAAAAACATCCCCAAAACTCGAGGGGCTGATTGGGAGTAGTGAGGTTCATGTCTGTGGAAGAAACCAATTCATGCTGAATCTCCCACGTTTTGGGTGATGGGGAGAAATCAATCCCAGTGTTTTGGTGGGTCTGGGGCATTCACGGGTTACCTACTCCAAGCTACAGTTGGCCAGTTGAGTGGTGGTCTGCCAGTGTTGGTAACATCTTTGTTGTCTTATCCAGGGAGGAACTTTTAGGCCAGGCCAGAAGGAAGAAGGGTACCATGGGGGCAGAGCAGTGGGGGAGATGTTTGGGACAGGTGGGATCTGGCAATGCTTATCTTCCAGATATAGCTCGAGTACTTGACCAAAGGATAGGCAGAGAGGAATAACTCAGAGAGTAAATGGTCCTGACCTTCCATCACTTCCCAGACTGACCTCCCACACAGGACCGTTCGTAAACAACCCAGAGGAACAGCAGTTCCTTGTAGATTGTGTGAACGAGATTAAGACTGTGCTGAAGACCGAGGTTCAGAGTGTGGCCGAGAGCAGGGACCAAACGGGACTGGTTGGGGGGGGGGTCTGGGGCAGGGACCGAGCCCCAGCCTCTGTGTGGGTTTTCTCATCAAAGCTCTTTGTTGATTCAGGGCCCGGGCGCTGGGCCATTTGTGTCTTGCACATTCCCCAGGAGGCAGTCCAGTGAGGGTAGGTGGAGAAGGGGCCGCAGGATAGGACAGAGCCTGGCTCGAATCCTGGTACGGCTCCCTGATAGCCTTGTGAGTTTATGTTGATTGCTTCTCTACTGTGAGCCTCAGTTTCTTCATCTGTAGAAGGGGTAGTGATTCCACCTTCCTTATGAAAGGTATGAGGATTGAATGAGACCTCCTTCATAAAGCACTGAGCGTCATGCTGGCACATAATTTATTATTATTATTATTATTATTATTAAATTAACCTCTGTTAGTGAAAACCATTCTCACCCTCCCTGCCCCCTCCTTGGTTTTCTATGGCCATGGACCTGGTCACAGACACACTGGGTACTGAAATCCCCCTCTGGGCCTCACTTGGTTAACAAGAATGGCTGGGTCCCACACGTGAAAACACCCACAGCCTTGGCCATCAATGTCCCACCGCCCTCCCTCCCACCTTCTCTGATGTGGCAGGAACAGAGATGTAATTGAGAGCCTTGGGTCCTGACATAAGGCAAGATATACTCTGAGATGACTCACTGTTCCCTCAGAAAGAAGAATAGCCTTCGCATCTGAAAGGAGGTCTGCACCCAGAACTGGGCACCCTCAAGGTCACCTTGAAGGGTCTGCGGAGGAATCTGTGTCCCGGTGGCCTTGGGCAGCTGCGTTACTGGTCAGTATGTCTGTGTGTGTCTGTGCATGTGCGTGTGTATGTGCGTGGGTGTGCATGCGCCCACACATGCACATTTCCGTAGTAACCCACCAGGAGCTCCTCTAGACATACAGGTACCAGCAGCAGGGTGGTGAGGTGGGGATCCTACAGGCTTTGAAGTTTGCAGGTTCAGGTACATAGGTCGGCTCCGTATCTTCCAGACTCTCTAAGTCGGGAGAGAGAGCTTTAGAGCCCCAAACCTTGGGGTCCTCTAATCCAGGGGAGAGGAAAACCTATTTTACATGGCATTTGCTAATTAAAGCATGCATTAAAAAAGAAAATGCCTGGCCCAAGGTCTTGGCACTTGGTGGGTGCTTGGGTAATGGCATCTGTCATTTGTGTGTGTGTTGGTCCAAAGGAGATGTGTCCCCAGGCAGGGTTTAGATTTATCCAGTGAAGATGCCATGCCTCTCTCGCTAACTGACCCTGGATCAGTGGCTGTTTGTTTCTCTTTTTCTGTTTTTAAAAAGAATTGTAAGAAAACAGTATTGGTAAGTCTTCTCAGGTTGCTCTTGGTGGGGGTAGAAGCAGATGGTTTAGACAAATGAGTCATAAAACTGTTTACGATGGGCTGGGGGCATGGTGGACGGTGGGGGGCAACTGCCTCTCCTTAGGAGTAGCAGCGGGGCGCAGGGGGTGGGGGGAGACTTTCATTCCATATTCTCATATGGGCCCCAATTTATTTTTATGGAAAGAATTTTTCCTTGTTTTGAGCTCCAGAGAGCCACCTGGCTCTAACTGAGTTCAGCAAATATTTGCTAATACCCCCCAAAATACTAAGAGCTACCATTTATCGAGCACTGAAAGCGCTTTCCATACTTAACCTTGAACCCTCAGCTCCCTTGGGAAAACCTGCCTCATTTTACAAATGAGCAAACCAAGCTGGGTGAAGTCCAATCATTTGCTTCAGTACTTCTACTGGCAAAGGTGAGAAGAATCAGACAGTTTGGAGTAGAAGGAGGATATGAAAAAGACCCCAAATAGCCTTTACCCTCAAGGACCTGACAGTGAACATGGAAGGTTAACTGCCAGACAGAGCGACTGAGACACATGCTGTGGTCATGCTTTGCAGAGAGCACTGTGTGGGAGCAGAGGACCAATGATGGCTCATTCTGGCTGGGGGACGGGGAGCCTTCCCGGGGGTGGCTGGGCTCGGTCCTGAAGGATGTGTTCATTTTGGAGGGGCAGCCGCCAGGGGAACGTGGCCAGTGGGCCTATTTAAAGAGGACAGGAGACAGGAAGCCCAGCCAGGAAGAAAGGTTGACCGGTATAAGGAGGTCAGGCAGAGCCATGCAGGGCTCCTTGGGAGAGCCGGAGTCGTGGGAGTCCTGAGGATCTGCTCTTCAGGGGGAAGGAGCAGACAAGAACTATGGGTTTGTAAGCAGGGCCCCATGGCTTAAAGGAGAACAGAGAAAGTGAAGTCAGAGAGGGCCATTCTGGGGCTGAGACCCTCATGGGGTGGGATGGGCCACAGCCGCCAGAGCCCCTGGCCCGGGTGCAGATGACCTGCCCCCGGTGGAGGTGCCCGACCCATATCCTTCAGGGCCTGGGGGAGTGGGGAGCTGCGGCCCAGAGGTGGGAACTCTCAGGAGACGTCCACTGTGGGTATCTGGGGAGGCCGGAGCCTGGGCAGCAAAGCCCAGGAATGCCGGGGGAGGACGGAGCAATCCGTTGTCACGGCAGTTTGGCAGAGGTTGGTGTGAAGAGCAGAGAGACTGGAGAGAGAGGCTGGAAACAGCCAGTGAAGGGTTTTCACTGCCAGCTGTTCAAGTGTGGGCACTGGGGGGTGATTGTTCTTTTGAGCCTGAGAATGCTGTGATCAAACCTACAGGCTCTTTCTCTCTCTCACTAGAATGTGAGTATCTGGAGGCAAGGAGTCTGGCCTTTTGCTAGTGTGTTCCCAGCTCCTAGCACAGTGTCAGTCACTTAGTAGGTGCTCAATTAGTATTTGTTTAGTAAATCTGTAGAACCACAATCTGTATATACAGATGTGGTAAACAGTTTAAAACTTGGATGAGAAAAATACAGACTAAGGGCCAAGGTGGTGGTTACTTCACAGGAGGGAGGAAATGAGGTTGAAGTAGAGTAGAAAAAGGATTTCAATGGAGTCTTGCTTTTCTTCCTTAATAAAGAAAAACTGAAGAAAATATCATTGTGAATATTTGTTCCGTCTGTGTCCTGGGTATATGGGCTCCTAATACATTATTATTTATAATTTAAAAATATTTATTTTAAAAAGAAAACAAATTGGGCACCTGGGTGGCTCATGTTGAGCATCTGCCTTCAGCTCAGGTCATGATCCCTGGGTCCTGGGATCGAGCCCCACATTGGGCTCCCTGCTCAGGGGGCAGCCTGCTTCTTCTTTCTCCCTACCCACCCCCCCCCCGGCTCGTGCTTGCTCGCTTGCTCTCTCTCTCTCCCTCTCAAATATGTAAAATCTTTTTTAAAAAAGAAAAAAAATTGTGTACAAATATTGTGTTAGGTGTAAAGAATATATCTCTTCTCCAGAAGGTGGAGTGACCACTGTGAAGCCCATGGCTTCTTAGCATTACAAATAGGCCTGGATAATTCTTTTCTTGGTGGCAATTCTTCACAAACCTATAAACTGTCAGCAGCTATAGTGAAAGTGCTGCTCTGAAGTGGGAAACCTTGTTCGTGTCCCCGTCTTCTCAATTCCTGTCATTCAGAGCAAGTGTGGATACTACCACCTGCTTAGAATATGCTTCTTGGGGGAGCTCTCGACCCTTGTTCCCGGTGGCATGACGTTGTATGAACGGCGTCCCTCCTGGCTCACTCCTCCAGTGTAAGATCGCAGGCTTGTGAATTTGGATTCCTGCCGCCGTCAGGGAAAGAAGCTCTCTGCCCTCAGAGTCTGGGTCCAAGCTCTATGTCTTCCTTGCTGTGTGACTTTCGTCCCTTCACTCAACCACACTAAGCCTCAGTTTGCTCAGCAGCAAAAGGTGACAACTGAGAAGATGAATGAGTGAGCTGATACAGATGTGAAGGCACCTGTGACAGAGCCTGGTACCTGGCGGGTGCTCAGCACACATGGACTGTCCTCCTGCTGAGGGTTTTGTGCAGCCTCGCCTTTGTTGTTCTCTGACCTGCCATCCCAAACCATGTCCATCCCTCAAGGGCCCTGCAAATTTAGCTTTTCCTTGAAACCATTCTTCACAGCCCAGGGATGCCTCATGTCACTGACTGCTTGATAGCATAGTTAAATTTTCCATCTGTAGGCCCCTGGGTGGCTCAGTGGGTTAAAGCCTCTGCCTTCGGCTCAGGTCATGGTCTCAGGGTCCTGGAATCGAGGCCCGTATCAGGCTCTCTGCTCAGCAGGGAGCCTACTTCCTCCTCTCTCTGCCTGCCTCTCTGCCTACTTGTAACCTCTCTGTCAAATATATAAATAAAATCTAAAAATAAAAAATAAATTTTCCATCTGCTTGCTTGCTTGCTTATCTATCTATCTATCTATCTATCTATCTATTTATTTATTTATTTATTTATTTATTTATGTTTTCCTCCTTAGATTGTAAAGCTTCTGGAAGCAGGAGCATCGTTTCAGGCAGTGTTGTGAGATGCTGACAGCCCCACCCCGTGTCCTGGGTTAAATTCAAAATCGGGGCTCCATGAAGCTTTGGGGACTTTAATTTCATCAGTAAAATGAAAATCATAGCCTCCCTCACACAGTTTCTAGATCAGTTTAGACATTTCCGGGTGAAACCTAATTAGGAAAAATTTAATAAATATTGTTGAATGAATTTAAACTGCCGTGAACTATGAAGTTCTTTACAAGTGTCACACATTATTTTTATTTCTCCATAGTAGACAGTAAAAGGCCTTGTATTTACTTGCTGCTAAGAGAAAATGCCTGCTTGACTCTTCTCTGGTCTTCCAGGTGAGGACCAAAGGAGGCATCACACAGGCATTGTAAAGCTCACCCTGGTGTTAAACGAAATTTCGTCTTTGTTCTTCCCAGGATCGAGATGACCACAGCCACCCCTTTGGGGGGTACTACCTTCTTCTCCTTGAACGTGACCACCAGAGAAGAAGACTTTCTGTACAAGAGTAAGTAAGGCCAACATGGCTTGGCAGCCAGGGGCGGGATGGCGGGATGAGGACTGTAGTCAGCTCCTGGTGTCAAGGTCAAGAGCATGGGTTCCAGAGATAGATTGCCTGGGTCCCAGTCACACTTCTGCCATATGCCCGCCATGACCATGAGCACTTGACCTCTCTGCTTTGTGTCTATTTCCTCATCTGTAAGATGGGGATATTAATGAAGCTGCTCTTAGCATCACATACATTAGTGGTGTGAGGACTAAACCCAATGATCCATGTAAGGAGCTTGGAATAGCCTTGATGCACACAAACTAATGAGTAGTGTGTGATCATTACTGCTGTGACTGCTGTTGTCATCAGGGAGTTTTGGGGTCTGGAGGGCAACGGACAGTTGACTTTCCTATAAGATGTCCCTAAATGAGTCACCTTAAAATGTAACTACTTTTATACTATTCATATTATTTTGGCAAGGCAAAAACGTCCCATCAATTCACCAAGGAGTAAATGAGTGTAGGTGGGAGTAGTCCCGGGGTGACATTTGCCAGGAACAAAGATCCCCGGAAGGAAAAACTTAACCGCTCTTCAGAAAACCAGTGAATCGGATTAGAGGAAGTTGGGCCTGTTTCCATCTTTTTCTGTTGGTCTGGCACGTCTGCCCCACACGTGGAACAGGCCTCCCAACACACGTGGAGGGTTTCCCCAGTGATGACAGCTCCAGACCGTGGTCCTGGCAGGAAACTGATTACTGGCAGGATGTATATCTTCCACGGAGACCCAGGAAGGGGCACTCTTGGGACAGGGTCCCGCATGTCAGCCTGCTCCTTGCCAGGTGGGGAGACCTACAGAGGCCTGCTGACGTAGCTCAAAACAGTTCTGAAGGGAAATGCAGGGTAGCTTGAATCTCCGTCAGCAAGATGGGAATAATTCTGCTTTTATTTAACTAAAAGCAGTGGTTCTCAACTAGACAATCCTGCCCCCTAGATAAGATGGCCAGATTTTGAAAATAAGATACAGAACACTCGGTTAAATTTGAATTGAAGAGAAGCAATATTTGTTTAGTATAGGACGTGCCGTGCAATAGTTGAGACATCCCAAAATTATTCATTATTTGTCAGAAATTCTAATTTATATAGGTATCCAGTACTTTATCTGGCCACTTTATTATCAGGGGACATTTGACAATGTTTGGACACTTTGCTTGTCACAGCTGGCAGGGAGGAAGAAGCAGTATTAATGATATCTAGTAAAAAAAATGATATCTAGTGAGTGGAAGCTGGCAGGGAGGAAGAAGCAGTATTAATGATATCTAGTGAGTGGAGGCCACAGATGCTGCTGAATATGGTACAAGGCACGGGAGGGTCCCCACAGCAAAGGGTGATCCAGGCAAGTTTGAAAAACCATGGAGTAAAGTATCATCACAGGACTCCCCAGAAAAGAAACAAAAAGCAAATTATTCCATAACGGATTCCCCTCCCCACCCCCTTTCTTTTCCTTCCAGTCTTTCTTCCTGTGAATATTTGGAGATAGTTTTGTTCTTGTTTTTATTTAGTAAACCCTCTCTTAAGAGCATTACACACATTCAAAAAAATTGCACTAAGTGCACCGCTGGATGAATTTTCACAAAATGAACACGCTTGGGTAACCAGCCCCCAGATCAAGAACGAGGACCACCACCAGGATCCCAGGAGTCCCAGCGCCCCCATGTCACACTGTTCCCTCCTGGTCAAGGGAACCCGCTGTTCTGACTTCACCCACCAGCCATTAGTTGGACCTGATTTTGAGCTTTACCGAATTGGAAGCATGCTGTGCACACCCTTTTATATCTGGCTTCTTTTACTCAACGTTATTTATGTTTGTATGCACATATTTTAATGGTTGCAACATACTGTGTATGTGTGGGTGCATACAAAATATCATATTCTCTCCTCCACACATCATTCAAATTATAGTATAAATTTCATGAGCTAGGCACGCCATACCTTATTGAACCATTCCTGTATTTAGAATATAAATAACGCTGTAATTAACATCTTCATTGATACAGCTTTTTCTGTATACCGGATTATTCCCTAAGATAAACTCCCCAGAATCAAATAGATTGGCTTAAAGTATGACCCCCACCTTTATGGGTTTTTTTTTTTTTTCAATTTCAATTCCCACAAGGACGTTGATTTTGAATGTGAAATTAGAGGTGGCCATGGAGACTGGGTGCTGATAGTGAAATTAGAACCTGAGATATTAAGGCACAAAAATATGCCTCAAAATATGTTGAGTAGGGGCACCACCCAGGTGGTGGGTTAAGCCTCTGCCTTTAGCTCAGGTCATGATCCCAGGGTCCTGGGATCCAGCCCCGCATCGGGCTCTCTGCTCAGCGGTGAGCCTGATTCCCGCCCCCACCCCCCCCCCCCGCCTGCCTCTCTGCCTACTTGTGATCTCTCTCTCTGTCAAATAAAGAAATAAATAAAATCTTTGAAAAAAAATATGTTGAGTAGATAGGTATTTAATATTTATACATGCATATACATGATGACGTTGGTGAATGTATATATGTATAGAGAATCAATGGCTCCTGGGGCAATGAGTTCCCTTCTTTTGCTTGTGTTTGTAGTCTCAAAATTAACTACGAAATTACATATTACTTTTGTATTATCAAAAGGAGGGAGGGGTGTTTTGCTTGCCTGTTTCACAAAGGAAGTTGGATGCTGTGTTAGACTGATAGTAACAGGATGGCCTGAGATAGGAGTTTGGCAGGTGATGCTCCCTGGGGGGAGAGGTGCACTGCTGCTCTGGGTATGTCTCTGTCCTGGCATCAGCACTCAGGGTGCCAGGACAGCACATTCTCTCCTTGCCCGATCCAGTGAGGATGCGAGGTACGGGTGGAGGTCCCCCTCCCAGTCTCTGGATGCTTCCCTTTATTTTTTCTTTAATATTTTATTTATTTATTTGTCAAAGAGAGAGAGCACAAGCAGGCAGAGTGGCAGGCAGAGGCAGAAGGGGAAGCAGGCTCCCTGCTGAGCAAGGAGCCCAATGCAGGACTCGATCCCAGGACCCTGGGATTATGACCTGAGCGGAAGGCAGCTGCTTAACCAACTGAGCCACCCAGGCGTCCCTGGATGCTTCCCTTTATTTCAGTTTGCATGTTTGCCATTTCCACCCCTCTCCTTGTAGGTTCTGGAGCCATTGTTGCTGCCATCGTGGTAGTTGTCATCATCATCTTCACTGTGGTTCTGATCCTGCTGAAGATGTACAACAGGTACGGCATGCACTGGGCTCCGATGGTCTTGTCCCTTCGGTGATGTCAGAGTGAATGGGAACTAACACTTGTGGGTGCCAGCCATGTGCCCCACAGTACCCATGAGTCCTTTGTCAAATGCTCTAACCCTTTGTGGGTCCTTTTTTTTTTTTTTTAAGATTTTTTTTTTTATTTGACAAAGAGAGACAGATCACAAGTAGGCAGAGAGGCAGGCAGAGAGAGGAGGATGCAGGCTCCCTGCTGAGCAGGAAGCCCATGTGGGCCTCCATCCCAGGACCCTGAGATCATGACCTGAGCTGAAGGCAGAGGCTTTAACCCACTGAGCCACCCAGGCGCCCTGTGGGTCCTTTTTTGACTTCTGTTCTCCTGTAGGATTTCGTGGTAACCAAATATTTTTGTACCTGCAGAAATATCTGTTAAATATAATAATCATCATGACAGTGCTAATGGCCTTGACCCCTGCAGTAAGGTAACTTACGATAATAGAGGAATATGTTCCAATCTTTTTCTCTCAGAGAGCCTCTGCTAGGTTAAGCAGACCACATGAGTATTTGAGGTGACAAATACTGCAATGCCTGTACCCCAAGCTCCACTTTCTGGGACTAAATAGGAGGAAATAACATCATGTGATTGCATAAAAAATAAATGTTGTATAATCACCTCAAAGTCACAACTTGGCTAGAAAGTTATTCTTCCCAGGCAAGAAATCAAAATAGACTATAAACACAACCACGTCATAGAAGATTTGGAAGCCATTAAAAAAAAAGATATGGTAGAAGTGCGTTTATTGATGAAGAAAGCTATTTACAATATATTGGCAAAGTTTACAAAGATAATATGTACATTATAAATATACATATGGGTTACACACACATAAGCAAGGAAGATTCAAATGCTACAGGGCAAGGTGTTAACAACCAGTGTGTCTGCATGACAGGATGGGTGGTTGGTTGGTTGGTTGGTTTTTGCAGGGGGAGGGAGTGTATGTCTTTATTTTGAGGAGATGCAAACATGCATTGTTTTTATAATGTTATTTATAAAACATATGTTTTATATATTATATGTATATAAAACGTATATGTAAAGTACACATATATGATAGACATATATTGATCTCTTACTATGTGGAGGCATGATTCTAAGCTCCTTGTATGTGTTAACTCATTTAATCCTTACTACAACCCCACCGGGTGGGTAATTCTATGTCCCCCAATTTTGTAGGTGTGAAACATACACTAGGAAACGAGCCAACAAGCCCAAGTTTACTCAGTCTCACTGGCAGAGTTGGGATTTTAAACCCAGTACGCATGCTTTCAAAGAAAATACTCCCACCACTATGTGTAATAATAATAGCCCTTAATAAGTTATTTTTTTAAATTTTGAGGGTATTACAGTTTGGATCTATCCTAGACCAGGAAGTGGCATCCAACCACAGTGTCTGTCCTTCATTCCTGTCCATCACTGCTGGAGCTCTGAGCCCCTTTCTAGGTTGTAATTTGGATAGAGATCTACCCACCCTATGCTGTTTGCAGTGATGCCTGGGCTGCAACTCAGAGACTGGAGCTCAGTCTTTGGTCTCTCAAAGGCAGTCAAGTCATTTAACCTGTGCCTCGATTTTGTCATCTTTAAAATGGAAGGCTCTCCAAGTGGGACAACTGAGTGATGGTTACGTGGAGAATGCCCTTGTTTTGAGGTGCACTTGGGGGTGAAGTGGCATGATGTCTGCAACTGACTCAAATAGTTCAGGATTTAAAAAAACACTGTGTATATGCATGTGTACACGTGTGTAAATGAAGAGAGAGAGAAAGAGGCAAGTGTGGCAAACTGCTGATAATCCGTGAATTGTTCTGTGAAGGGTACTCAGGTACTAATTGTACTATTTGTGCAACTTTTCTGAGCATTTGAAAATTTTAAAAAAAAGTATGTTAGGTCAACAAGATGAAATTTCATATAGACATTAGAATTAATTGTTGTAGTCATTGAATTTTCTGGCATATGAAATGAAAGATTGGATACACACTTTATGTCCATTCTTAACTGTGCAAAAAGTTCTTAAGTATTTCTAGCAATCAACTTGGCAAGCGTAATGAAAACTGCAGAGTTTAACTCACACTACAGCTTTGAACAGAAAAAAATTCATAGTATTTTCATTTTGTCTTTAATATAGTCTTAAATATATAACACTCATTCTTTAACAGGAAAAAAATAAAGTTAAATATCTAACCTAAGTTATACAAAAAAAATGGAAGGGTCAGGCTAGCTCATGTCTAAGGTCCCTTCCAGTTAGTTGTAAAATTCTGTGGTTGGCAATCAAGCAATGTGATTTAATGATGATCTACATTAATCTCCTTGCCAGAACCAAAATCACAGGGTATTCGAGATGGAAGACTCAAGTATGCATGCATATCTCATTCCAGGAAAATGAGGACCAGGCGGGAGCTGGAGCCCAAGGGGCCCAAGCCAGCTTCCCCTTCTGCCTTGGGCTCAAACAACAGCAGCAGTCAACACCCTGCTACTGTGACCTTCAGCCCCGTTGATGTCCAGGTGGAGACTCGGTGACCCCCTCACCTTGGTGCTGCTATCTTGGCCACCGTCCAAAGAGCCTTCTCCATTCAAGACCCAGAAGCACACTTCTCCTCCGGCAGCTTCACTATGAGTTCCTTCCGTTTGGGTCGACAAGGGGCATCAAGTCTAGATGCTCAGGCAGCCCCCCAACCCTGCCCTGCCCTGTCCCACCCTAGCTGTGTCCTCGTCCCTGCTACCACCCTTTCAAAAAGTTCTGGAACATTCTTTTGTGCTCCGATGAGGTACAGCTGTGTTGGGAATCCACTGATGTGGGTGTGACTCTCTCCCCCAGGCACAACTGCTAGACAGACAGACGGCCCGGGGGTCTTCTGGTCAGGAGTCAGGGGTCAGAGCATGCTCCCAAGTGTATCATCAAAGGGTCTGTCACTGGGGTCCTATCAGAATAAGTGCCATAGCCACAGCTTTGCAGAGCAAAATATTCCATGCCGTTCATCAAGCACAGGGGAACTAACTTGGGCTAACTAACCAAAAAACCAACTTGTTAATTTGTAATTTGCTTTAGTACTAGATGACCGCTAGCTAGCTTGTGACAACCAGTTAGCAGATTTCTCCGTCTTTAAGGAAGGTTATGGAAAAGACCATTCTTCTCGAAAGGTTTCTACTTCATCAGTAAAGAGAGAAGGAATAGGGTGACCTTGAGGAATGATGGCCTCTAGAGCAGAAGCTTATTTACAGTGTCTGTGGGCCTTGAATGAGCCTGGAGCAGGTCACGGCCCCTCCTCTCCCTTTGGGGCTGGATTAAGCCTGACTCGGTCTCATTTCTTGGCTTCACTCTGTTTGGATTCTGTTTGGATGAGCAATCCTCTCTCTCCAGGTCACACCTTCCCTCCAAGGACCAGTATTAGAGACTGATAAGATTACAACCCTGTTTATGCTACCTGTGTCCATCCCAGTCATCTTGTGGAACTTGAGGGCACCTTCAAAGCCCCACATTCGCAAACCATTTCTCTGTACAGAGCTGATCTCTTTGACTCCTTAGCCCACAGAACAATCTGTTGAGAGGGAAAAGCACTTTGAAATTAAGGAGGCTTGCCTTCCAAGCCCTACCTCCTGGTCGTGTGACCTTGGAAGAGTCACATGTGCGCTCCATATTGGGTTTGCTAACTGTAAGAGTCACAGACTGACTTTAATTAGTCAAGGACTTGGTAGAGCAGCTCAGGTGGTCCCTAGCACTCAGCAGACACTTAATAAGTGAGAGCCAGCATTACTGTTACAGTATTTCTTCCGTTGCGAGATATATTTGTTCACATGTTAATGATTCTGAAATCAGAATATGTCTTAAAACTGATGGGTCCGTTAATGTAGTATTTCTTTCTCTCTCCAAAAGCTGTTGTTGAAACAGTTGCGCACCTTACAATTGAAGGCATCTTGGAAACAAGGTAATAAATCTTTACTTTGTTTCAGAAAGTGGCACACTCTGACCTTTAACCTCACATTCTAAGGGTCTCTTCCTCTTGGAGTCAAAAATCTCTTCTGAGGGGACATTGAGGGTCAGGAAGTTACGAAGGCTGACCCAGAGTCATGGAGTCATGTCATCCCACTATAAAAATGCTCGCTTGGATATGTCTGGAAAAATACTGGCAAATTCTTCCTCCCCAAACATTTTTTCTCCCTACTGTGTTTAAATATCCACCAAGTACCAGGTACTTGGCAAGATGCTTTCACATAAATTATCCCATCGGATTTATTTTTCCCAATAACCCTGGGAGGAATTATTTGTTCTGTTTGCAGGTGAGAATTGCAGACTCCAAGAGAAAGGTGCTTGTCCGCAGTCAGACAGCTAGTTAAGTTGCAAAGACAAGACACAGACTCGCATCTTTGACTCCACAGTCCCTCTCTCTGTCGTACCACATTCTTCCCTAGCATCCTGGCTCAAAGAACATGGATTCTTTTATGGGCCAAACAGGAGGAGGACAGGCTTGTCCATGTGTCTGTCCTTGTGTCTGAGTTGTCTGGCTTCCAAACTGACGGTAGGAGCGAAGCCACTTTGGTAGCCTCCTTTGGGCTCCCAGGATTGAAGCCAAAGGACCCCCTTCTGAGCCCATCAAAGCTCTAAGGATTCCTGTTCCATTTCCCATAACCCTTATGCCCAAGGAGCCAGGGCTGGAATGTCATCCAACCAGGGAAAGCCATTTCCTAAAGGACTCAAACCCCCACGTTTCCTGAAAGTGTTCTGCTTTAAAAAAAAATTTTTTTTTGTTTGTTTGGAATGTTCCAGCCCTAAAAGCAAACTTTTCTGTCCGTACTGGAATCTTCCCGGAATTATTAGAGTAATGATCTCTTGTCATATGTTCTTTTGCTAAATGAAAGCTTGGAAGTGGAGGAGAGGAGAGAGGCCGAGAGGTAAGGGGAGGCCAAGAAAGGGGTTTTAGTATTTTGTTTTTAACTAATGAAGATAACTCAATAAGCATCTTTAAGGGCTCCTACGTGCAAGTTGAGGTGCTGCTACACACATTGTCACGGTCCTCACTCTCAAGGGTCTGCAGGTGGTCTCCTGGGAGAGGGGGCTTGCCACACAGTGTAGTATTTCATTTCTGACAGGTGCCTTTCCTAACCGAGCAGATGCCGCCTTATTTGGCCACTGAATCAATAAAAGATATTAAACGTCTAAAAATAAAGAGACTTAAATCAAACATTCGTTGAGTTGACTCCAATTTAAGTTAGAGTTAATGAGCACCTTTCCTAAGAATTTCCTTTCCTTACAATGTAAGTAGGGTCCTGCGGGAAAGCCTGAGCTGTTGCAAACACCGTCCTCTCACTGCTAAGGGGTGAGAGGGAAGCTGGGCTGCCAGCAACGGGCCTTTCCATGAATGAAAAAACTTGTTAGTTTGATTAACTGTTACAAAAGGAATCCCATTTCAGAGCCTGCTGTTAAACACCAGACGCACTGATACATCAAGGTTTGGGGACCTCTGGGAGTGAAGTAGGTTTTAGAATGCAACTCAAGGGTGCCTGGGTGGCTCAGTGGGTTAAAGCCTCTGCCTTCGGCTCGGGTCATGCTCTCAGGGTCCTGGGATCGAGGCCTGCATCGGGCTTTCTGCTCAGCAGGGAGCCTGCTTCCTCCTCTCTCTCTGCCTGCCTCTCTGCCTACTTGTAATCTCTCTCTCTGTCTTATAAATAAATTAAAAAAAAAAAAAAAGAATGCAACTCAAGTCACCAATAATGAAGTTTACGGTTAATTGAGCTCCTGGTGCGTTCTAGGTACATGATGGGTCTTGGATACCCACCAGCTCCTCTAACCGTTACAAGCCCCATGTGTAGGAGCCATTGCTATGTCTGCTTTGGGGGTGAGGAAACAGGCACGGGGAGGTCACGTGTCCTTGGGTGATGCAATGGACAGGTGGCATTCTTGTGATGACCATGTCTTGTGTTTGGGGAGTCTGCTACTTTAAGAAGCAGGAGCACCTCCTGTTATTAACACTGAAAAGGACAGACACTCATCTTCCTGGAGTCCCTTGCTGCTAGGGAGAGGGCAGAGGACCAGGGCCCTGCCGACCAGGTATCCCTGCAGTGCACTTTGAAGCCAGAAGTTGGTAACATCAAGGGATAGGGACTGTGCAAAATATGCACTGGTGGCAGGTAGGTTGGCTTGCTGCCTTTCAAGAGGCAGCCACAGCAGGGGCCCTAGCGACCCAGCGGGCCTACTCTTGAGCCCAGCCCTGTATCCACGGAACTGGCCATGCGAGCTAAGTTTGACGGCAACAGCCATGGTGTGTGTACCAAACTGGTTCTCTAGTGCGATTTTAGGCCCCCATACCTGATAGCATACCACTGAGCCCAGTTCCAGCCTTCTGGAAATTTCCAGCAACTACCCCGTTCCATTTTCTGCTTCAATCAGTGGTCACTTCCTGCTGCTAGTGTGGCTGTGGGGGGGGCTGGCTCACAGCTGCCCCCCTCGGAAGTGGCTTCATCAGAACCCAGGTCTCTGAAGCTCTCGCTCCATCCTTACATGTGCTTCTGGTGGACACTAAGTGATCAAGGGATCCACAAAGTGCTGTGGAATTGTGGAGAAGGTTAGAGTTGCCTCCAATGATGTGTGTCTCAGAGATCTTGTGAATATTAAGGAGGAAGTATTTTCAAAGGACCTGGAAGAATGAAGAGGATTTTTTTTAAGTAAAGTTTTTTTACTGAAGTACAACACACACACACACACGTATGTGTGTGGCTCGCAAGATGTTCACAAACCGAGGTCACTTGTGTAACCAACATCCCGGAAGCTCCTTTCCTCCCCCTACTCTCCCCACGTCCCACAAAAGGTGACCGGCCTCCTGACTTCTACCTCCCTGGAACAATTTTGTCTGGAACAAGAGTAGTAGTGTAAACTGTTTTGTTTCTGGCTTTGTTCGTACAACATGGCGTTTGAAATATTTGTTCATAGTGTCACATGGAGCTGAAGATCGTTGGCGCTCACTGTGGTCATCTTTGTTACGTGATGCGTTTGGTGTATCCTCTCTACTGTTTGGTACACAGAGAAGTTGTTCCCAGTTCAGATCTGTAACAAGTAGGACCACTGGGGCCCTTGGGGTGGGGGGGCTCAGATGGTTAAGTGTCTGTCTTCGGCTCAGGTCATCATCTCCAGGTCCTGGGATCGAGCCCCATGTCAGGCTCCCTGCTCAGTGGGGAGTCCGCTTCTCCCTCTCTCTCTGCCTCTCCCCCTGCTTGTGCTCTCTCTGTCTCTTTCTCAAATGAATAAATAAAATCTTAAAAAGAAAAAAAAAGTAGGACTGCTAAGAGTTTTGGTCATGTACGTATTTCTGCAGGGAATATTTGCAGTTGAGTATTACACAGGGTAGAGGCATATTTAGCCTTCGTCAGCAGGCTAAACAGAGTTTGGCACTCCCAGTAGCGTATGGGAGTTCCTCTTCCTCCACATCCTCTGCTAACACTAGAATATTTTCAGAGTCTTGAACTTTAGTCATTCTTAGGTGCCCACAGCGGTCTCTTGTGATGGTTTAATTGAATTCCCTGATGATTGGTGGAACCTGTCCCTTTTTTGTATGTTTTTGGTTTTGTTTTTAAATATTTTATTTGAGAGAGAGAGAGAGAGAGCACGCGAGAGCATGGGGGAAGGGGGAGGGGCAGAAGGAGAGGGAGAAGCAGACTCCCTGCTGAGCAAGGAGCACTACACAGGGCTGGAGCCAAGGACGCTAAGATCCTGATCTGAGCCAAAGGCAGACACTTAACTGACTGAGCCACCCAGATGCCCCCTCCCCACCCCTTTTTTGTATGTTGATTGGCCCTTTAGACTTCATCTTTTGTGAAGTTATTTTTCCATTTGTCCCTTTTTTTGGTTTTGGTTGTCTTCCTTTTTTGTTATTGACTTGTAGGAGTTTTATGTACATTCTGGATATGTCTTTTGTCTTTGTTATCCTGTGGTTATCTTCATTTTAATAACAGCTTTATTGAGATATAATTTACATGCCATCAGGCCTACCCTTTAAAAATATACAAGTCACTGGTTGTTAGTGTATGCACGGAGCTGTGCATCCATCACCACTAATCAAATTCCAGGACATTTTCATCACCCCCCAAAAGAAACTCCATACCCATAGCAGGTACTTCCCATACCCCTTCCTCCCCAGACCCTGACAAACACTCACTTACATTTTATCTATGGATTTTCCTATTCTGGACATTTCTTATTCATGGAGTCGACAATATGTGGCCTTTGATGACTGGTGTCCTTCACTTAGCGTGACGTTTTCAAGGTTCAACTGTGTCGTAGCATGTAATTCCCTTCCTTCTTGTGGATGAATATTGTACCATTGTATGGCTATACAAGTCTCTATAGAGACTTGTTTCTCTAGTCTCTAGCTGATGGGCATTTGGATGGTTTCCACTTTTTTTTGCTATTAGGAATGATCCTGCAGTGAATATTTATGTACAAGTTTGGTGTAGACATACATTTCAATTCTCTTAGACATGTACCTTAGCAATGGAATCTCTGCATTATATGATAACTCTGTGTAATCATTCGGGAAAATGCCAAGCTGTTTTCTGAAGTGGCTGCACCATTGTCCATTTCCCCCAGCAATCGGGCTCCAACAGCTCCACATCCTTGCTAACCTTTCATTGTCCATCTTTTTTATCATAGCTGTGCTCGTGGTTATAGAATGGCATCTCATTATGATTTCAATTTAAATTTGCTTAGTGACTAATGATGTTGAGTATCTTTGCATATGCATATTGGCCATTTTATATCACTTTTGAAGGAATGCCAATTCAAGTCCTTTGCCCATTTTAAAATTGGGTTATTTTAAATTATTATTGTTGTTGACTTGTAAGAATTCTTTATGTATTCTGGTTTCAAGTCCCTTATCAGATATGATCTGCAAACGTTTTCTCCCATTCTGTGAGTTGCCTTTTTACTTTCATGCACTTTCACCTTTGCAGCACAAAAGTTTTTCATTTTGATGAAATTCAGTTTATCTATTTTTTTTCTTTTGTCACATGTGCTTTTGGTATCATATTTAAGAAGCCATTGCCTAATACGAGATCATGAATATTTACTCATATGTCTACTTGTAAGAGTTTTATAGTTTAGCTCATACATTTACATATATGACCCGGTTTGAATTAATCTTTGTATATGGTGTGAGGTAGGGATCCAATTTCATCTTTTGCATTTGGATATCCTATTGTCCCAGCATCATTTGTTGAAAAGACTATTTTAACCCCATTGAATTGTCTTGGTACCCTTATAAAAAATTAATTGACCATAAATACAAGGGTTTATTTCCAGACTCTAAATTCTGTTTCATTGTTCTACATTTCTCCTCTTAGGCCACACTGTCTTGATATGTAGCAAGTTTTGGAATCTGGACACTTGAGTCCTCCAACTTAATCCAGTCTTCCTTCCTTCCTTCTTTCTTTTCTTTTCTTTCTTTTCTTTCTTTCTTTCTTTCTCAAAATATTTTGGCTATTCTAGGTCCCTTACATCTCTACATGAATTTTATATATTTTTTTAAAGATTTTATTTATTTCTTTCACAGAGGGAGAGAGATCACAGGTAGGCTGAAAGGCAGGCAGAGAGAGAAGAAGCAGGCTCCCCGCTGAGCAGAGAGCCTGATGCGGGCCTTGATCCCAGGACCCTGAGATCATGACCTGAGCCGATGGCAGAGGCTTTAACCCACTGAACCACCCAGGTGCCCTNTGGGTTTTTTTTTTTTTTTTGAGAGAGAGAGAGAGAGAGCATGAGCTGGGTGAAGGACAGAGGAAGAAGCAGACTCCCTGCTGAACAGGGAGCCCAATGCGGGGCTTGATCCCAGGACTCCGGGATCATGACCTGAGCCAAAGGCAGACGCTTAACTGACTGAGCCACCCAGGTGCCCCACTACATGAATTTTAGTACAAGCTTGTCACTTTTTCAAAAATGGCAGCTAAGATTTTGATAGGGGTTACATTGTACTTATACATCATTTTGGGGAGTATTTTCATCTTAATAATATTAAGTCTTCCAATCCATGAACATGGAATGCCTTTCCATGTATTTTGGTCTTCTTTAATTTTTTTCAGTGAAATTTTGTAGCTTTTATTATTTAAGTCTTACATTCTTTTTTAGAAATTTATTCCCAAGTATTTTCTTTTTGATGCTATTATAAATGAAATTGTTTACTTAATTTCCTTTTTAGATTATAAATTCCTAATGTGATTTTTGTGTGTTGATTTCATATCCTGTAACTTTGCTTAATTTGTTTATTAGCTCTGATAGTTTTTTGTGTAAGATCTTTAGGGTTTTGGGTGCCTGGGTGGCTCAGTGGGTTAAAGCCTCTGCCTTTGGCTCAGGTCTTGATCTCAGGGTCATGGGATCGAGGCCCACATTGGGCTCCCTGCTCAGTGGGGAGCCTGCTTCCTCCTCTCTCTCTGCCTGCCTCTCTGCCTACTTGTGATCTGATCTCTCTCTGTGTGTCAAATTAAAATAAAATAAAATAAAATAAAATAAAATAAAATAAAATAAAATAAATGGCTGCATAGTATTCTTTAAAAAAAAGATCTTTAGGGTTTCTACATATAAAATCATGTCATGTGACTAGAGACCCTTTCACCTCTTCCTTTACAATTTGGATGCTTTTTATCTCTTATTCTTGCCTAACTGCTCTGGTTAGAACTTCCAGTACTGGGCGCCTGGGTGGCTCAGTGGGTTAAAGCCCCTGCCTTCGGCTCAGGTCATGATCTCAGGGTCCTGGGATCAAGCCCCGCATCGCATCAGGCTCTCTGGTCAGCAGGGAGCCTGCTTCCTCCTCTCTCTCTCTCTGCCTGCCTCTTAGCCTACTTGTGATCTGATCTCTCTGTGTCAGATAAATAAATAAAACCTTCTTTAAAAAAAAAAAAGAACTTCCAGTACTATTTTGAATATGTTAGGAGCAGACATCTTTGTCTTCTTCCTGATCTCAGGGGGAAGATAGCTAGCCTTTCCCCATTAAGTATGACATTAGCCGTGTTGATAGATGGCCTTTGTTAGGTTGAGGAAATTTAGCTGTATACCTAGTTTAAGTGTTTTTATCAAGAAAGGGAGTTGAATTTTGTCAAATGATTTCCTGCATCTATAGGATGATCATATTGTTTTTGTACTTTATTAATATGGTATATATACTACATTGATAGATTTTCATGTGTTAAACCAACCTCCCCTCCCATTGCTGGAATAAATTTCAGTCCTAGTATAAGATCCTTTTGATATGTTGCTAAATTTTTTTGTAGTATTTTATTGAGGATTTTTGCATCTATACTCTTAAAAGATATTGGTCTATAATTTTCTTGTGATGTCTTTGTTTTGGTATCAGAGTATTACTAGCCTCATAGAATGAGTTGGCAAGTATTTCCTCTTCTATTTTTTGAAAGTGTTGGTGTTAATTCTTTAAACATTTCATAGAATTTACCAGTGAAACCATCTGGTTATTTGGGTCTGGGCTTTTCTTTGTTGAAAGATTTTTAAAAATTACTGTTACTAATTCAGTTACTTTACTTGTTATAGGTCTATTCAGCTTTTATATTTCTTCTTCAGTCAGTTTTAGTAATTTGTGGCTTTTTAGGAATTTGTCCATTCCATGCAGGTTAGCTAGTTTGTTGACATACAATTTTTTGTAGTATTATAATTCTTTTTATTTCTGAAAGATCAATAATGATGTTTCCTCCTTCATTTCTGATTTAGTAATTTGAGTATTTCTCTCTTTTTTTCTTGATCAGTTCAGTTAAAGGTTTGTTAATTTTATTCATTGTTATAAAAAACCAGCTTTTGGTTTCATTGATTTTCTCTATTATTTCTCTGTTGTGTCTGCCTTTCTAAGTCTCTTAATGGTGTGATTTAATGAAAATGACTTTTTAACCTGAATGGTATTTACCAATGTTATCCTTTATAATTAGTGTTTTTCGTATCCCATTTAAGAGATCTTTACCTACCTAGAGGTTTTGAAGATTATTCTCGTAAATTTTTTTCCAAAATCTTATTTTAATTTTCATATATATATATTTTTTAAAGATTTATTTATTCATCTGACAGAGACAGACAGAGAGGGAACACAAGCAGGGGGAGTGGGAGAGGGAAAAGCAGGCTTCCCGCAGAGCAGGGAGCCTGATGCCGGGCTCGATCCCAGGCCAAAGGCAGACACTCAACGACTGAGCCACCCAGGTGCCCCTAATTTTCATATTTAAATATACAATCCATCTGAAATTGATTTTGGTGTGTGTGCAACGTAGGGTCAAGATTCCTTTCTTCCACAGAGACATCCTATTCCTATTGACTCGGAACCATTTTTTGAAAAGACCATTCTCTCCTGCAGTGTCAACTTTCTTATGAATCCAGTGACTGAGTATGTGTGGTTTGGGTAGAAATTTTATAGACCAAGAATGGTGGCAAAGACAGGTCAGGTGGGGGGGGAAAAAAAGCAAGAATAAAACTTGAGAGTCAAGGCCGACTGTTCAGTTCACTTGCTCTTTCTTGCTTGCTTACATTCATGAGTGCATCCCAGGCCCTGGAAATAACAGTCCTGAGTGAGATGACTATGATCCCTGACCTCAGAGAATTTACCGTATAGCAGGGAAGACAAACAGTTAAGCCAACAACTACAATTCACAGCAATTATGTTTGTGATAGAAGGAATGTCAGGGTTTTATATAAGCCTCTTGCTGGAGTGCCTAGCTCAGCCCAGAGGTTGGTAGGTAAGGGAAAAAGCTCCCCAGAAGGGCACCTGGGTGGCTCAGTGGGTTAAAGCCTCTGCCTTCGGCTCAGGTCATGATCTCAGGGTCCTGGGATCGAGCCCCAAATCGGACTCCCTGCTCAGCAGGAGCCTGCTTCCCCCTCTCTCTCTGCCTGCTTCTTAGCCTACTTGTGATCTGATCTCTCTGTGTCAAATAAATAAATAAAATCTTAAAAAAAAAAAAAAGCTTCCCAGAAGAAATAAGAAATAACAACTAAACTAAGAGTGGAAGATTGAATTGGAGTGAATCAGGCAAAGAGTAAGAGGAGAAAAAAAGAGATGAAGAAGAGAATCCTGCTGGAGAGAGAAGCTTTAGTTTAGCACATGTCTAAGGGAGCAGTGGGAGATGGGTGGCAGAGGGAGGGAAGAGAAGAGAGACTCCGGTATGCAAGATCTCCAATGCTGGGTTACTTTAGAGGGAGTGGGGAGCCATTGAAGGTGCTTGAGCATCGAAGTGACAAGATCAGATCTGTGCTTTCAGATTAATCCTGCTACAGTGTGCAGAATGGATTGACGTGGGAGAGACTGGAGGTTGGGAGAACAATTTAGTGTCCATTGCAAGAAGTAAGAGGCGCATCTGTTATCTGTTAGTTTTTAAATGCCTTTCCTAAATAGCCCTCTAATTGTAAAGTTTTGTTCTTTTCCCTTTTTTAAGTAGCTCTTTGTGGGTGTGCAGTAACCCAACAAAAATGTCTCCAGGAATTGCCTCAGGCCCGCTGGGTGGGAGCACACAGCAGGGGCATTGTGTCAGCTCTGTAGCCTTTTGTCCCCCAACACCCATTCCCTGCACAGAACATTTCCTGGCAAAGAAGCAAACCACTGCAGTTCAAGAGATTCGACTGTCCCGGACTCTGACCATTAGCCCACGTTTGGGAGAAGCAGGTAGAAACAAGACTGACCTTCAGGTCTCTAGTGAAGTGAAACCCTCTGTCTGATGACAGGCCAGGTGTGAGCAGAGAGGGTCACTTCCCTGCTCAAAACCCTTGAACTAATTTTACCGGGGCCCCTCGGGCTCTTAAAAAGACTGTGATGCCTTAATTGATCTCAAAGACATGTAACAGCCAATTTATTCATTCTTTCCCCCTTTCCAGTTCTTGCCTTGGGAGGCACATGGAAATAAAAGAGATGAAAAGAATGTTAATGTGTGAGAATTCACAACTTGGTGTGGGTTTTTTTTTTTTTTAAAGGTTTTATTTTTAAGGAATCTCTACACCCAGCATGGGGCTTGAACTCACAACCCCAAGATCAAGAGCCGGATGCTCCAAGACTGAGTCAGGCAGGCCCAAGTAGTCTTGACTTTTTTTTTTTAATGATACAGAATATTTATTTTATTATTATTTTTTNCAAGAGCCGGATGCTCCAAGACTGAGTCAGGCAGGCCCAAGTAGTCTTGACTTTTTTTTTTTTAATGATACAGAACATTTATTTTATTANTATACTCGATTCTGTCTCCTCTAAAATTCCATTTTTATTTTTTTTAAAGACTTTATTTATTTATTTGACAGATAGAGATCACAAGTAGGCAGAGAGGCAGGCAGAGAGAGAGGAGGAAGCAGGCTCCCCGCTGAGCAGGGAGCCCGATGCGGGCCTCGATCCCAGGACCCTGAGATCATGACCTGAGCCGAAGGCAGAGGCTTTAACCCACTGAGCCACCCAGGCGCCCTAGTCTTGACTTTGAATGGAGCAGTTTGCTCTCCATAGTAAAGACTGGAGGGGAGAAGAGGGTGATGTTTGTTTTGTTTTGTTTATCTGCTTCTCCCCTCTGGCTGGCCCCCTGCAGAAATTGTTCTGTCTTTCTCTTCAATTCATGGCACACTGTCATCTTTGACCATATAGCACCCACTCTTATTTCGTCTTTTCCACATCACCCTGAATCCGCACTGCTACTTTTCTTCTCTGCCATAGACACTTCTTTTAATTGATTTAATTTGTCTCCTATTAAAGTCAAACAGAGGTAAGCTTTCCCATTGACCACATAGGCCCCTTCCGGCACTGTGCCACCTCTCTTTTCCTGCATAGTGAAACTCTTCCAAAGTGCTGTGTCGGGAACAGCCTTGGGAACAACGTGCCTGGGGACAGAATGGAACGGAGGAGCAGCCCAGAGACAGGGACAGAGGGCTCCAGGGGAGAGAAGCAGATCCCACGTTGGGATAGAGCTAGGTGTCAAACGGAGTCACTGTCTCCATCCCTCTGGTCAGCTGGATGGCCAGAGGCCTGGGGGCCCCCACTGGGACTGCTGACCTGGGTGGCCTTGGGGCTGCTGGTGACCAGACGCGGGGGTCATTGTGACCTGCACAAGCACTTCCATGGCCACCGTCATAGGCACTCATGATGGATTTCCACCAAGAACTCAGCCATGGCCATGGCCATACTCATAACATACCCATAGGTGTAGCCATGGACATTCACACCAGGATTTGCACCACGGCCATAGCCAAGGCCACTCCCATCACAGCCCTACCATGGAGGATGTGAACTTGGCCCTGAGCACAGCCATGGAAGCCGCGGGGAGTTTGCCACTCCAGGCACCAAGCAGGATCTGGACACTGTGGCTGTCTGGATCTGTGCACTGGGGCCACAGTGCCCACGTCCACAACTCCTCTTCCTTGTCCCAGAGGAGCCCACATCCTGGAGCCACGGTCCCCTCCAGATCTGGTTCAGTTTTGCCTTGGATGGAGTCCTGGGAGATGCCTTCTTGCCCCTCATCCCTCCTGCCCTGGAACTTGGTTCTCACCTTATTCTCTCTGGAGCACTGTGGGAGGGCCCCATTCTGTCTATGGGACTGTGGGCGCTCAGAGGAGCTGTCACCTCTCTTGTGGTAGAGAAATTCGTGAGATACGTAATGGAGGATATGCACACACTCAGGATTACACGTGCAAGTTGTGGATTGGAAGACAGGAGCATCCTTCAAAGGAGAAGCAAAGCTCGGAGGAACAAAAAAAAGGAAGTGGGATACAAAGGGAGGGGGGATCACCACTGTGGTCACTTCTGGAGATGCTGGGGCTGCTGGGCCAAGTTGTCATGATGGTGCCCCAAACCTCCAGCCTCTGACTCCTCCAGGTCAGGGGTGTGTCAAGGTGGTGGAGGGACATGCGCCAAAAGAAGGAGGCAGGGAAGGGGTGACTTCGGCACGAGGCCCATCCGTGTTGGGTAGTCTTACAGGGGCTGCGCAGGTGAGATGAGGGGTCAGAGGGACCGTGTTGTTGTGTTTGGGGAGCAAGGGACCGTGAAGAGGCTGGAGAGAGAGGGGTGATGGAGGTGCACCCCGTGTCCCCACCCCCCTGTTCTCAGAGGACCGAGCTGCCGCTCACAGACTTCCCCTGTCCCACTGGTTGGTGGCGGCTTCCGGGAAGACGCGGGCCCTGGATAGAGGGGGAGCAGGAGGAGGGAGGATAAACATCAGTTAAACATCAACCATGTGTCCTAATTGGGGAGCGATTGGGAGGAGGGGAGTTAGATGCTAATCTCACAGCCTGATTTTGTTATTTCTGTGTCTCAGATCTCTAGTTGAATCAAGGGAGTGGTGAGCAGAAATCAAATCCACAGATCTTCTGCCCACGAAACATTTAAACAAAACAAAAAAGGGCTGTCTCTGCTTGCTCTCCTACTTCTCTTCCTGGTCTCCCTAGAACCTTCTCCAGGGAGGTCTTCAACCCCATCACTGCACGAAATTATCCTTTCCGGACTGGCTCCGTCCTCCTTGCACATCTCATCCACGTACAGCAGGACCAGGCATGGCCTACCTCTCCTTACCGTTGGCCCCTTTGCTGGCTCCTCATCACCTTCCCTACTTCTAAATAATAAGGACCTCAGGGTTGGTCTCAGACTTCTTGGCCATCGGTGCTCATTCTCTTGGTGACTTCATCTAATTCCATGATTTAAGTACTATCCATATGCTACAACTCCCAAATGAGTATCATTGGACCTCTCCCCAAATTGTAGACCTAAATGGCCAACAGACCACTTGATAGCACCATATGGGTGTCTAACACGCATCTCAAACACCCCAAAGCACACTCTTGCTTTTTCCACCTAAAGCTACTCCTCCCTAGTCTTTCCCACCAGGTGACAAGGAACTCCCTTCTCCCAGTTGTTTACGCCCAACCCCTCAGCCACCCTCGATTCTTCTATTTCCCTCACTCACATCCACCCATTAGTAAATTTTTAAGATTTTATTTATTTATTAGAGAGAGAAAGAGCACAAGCAGGGGGAGCAGGAGAAGCAGACGCCCCGCTGAGCAGAGAGCCCGATGCGGGCCTCAATCCCAGGACCCTGGGATCATGACCTGAGCCAAAGGCAGAAGCTTAACCAGCTGAGCCACCCAGGCGCCCCAGTCTGCTCTATTTTTAAATTGTGTATCTTTTCCCACTTTGCAGTTTGTCTTTTTCCTCTCTTTGTGGTATCTTTTGATGAACAAACTGTAGTCACATCCATCAACTTGTTTCTTTTATGGTTAGCACTTTAAAAAAATATCTTGTTTAAAGAAGTATTCCCTATCCCTAGTCCTTAAAGGTATTCTCCTGAAGCTTTTGTTTTGTTTTTTCTCTTTTAGCCTTTGACATCTTTTCCACGACATTATTCTACATCACCATCACCTCTGTCCTGGATCCCTCTAACAGCCTCCTCCCTGCTCTCCCAGCTTCTAATCTTGCCTCTGCACAGTAACCAGGGCAATCCTTTAAAAAGAAGCCGGTCATTTCACTCCCCTGCTAAAAAGCCTCTAATGGATTCTCATTTCATTCCAAGCAGAATCTCAGCCATCAGAGCCTCTCCCACTTCCTGCAGCTCCCTCTCTCACTCCACTCATATTGATCTCCTTAATGTTTCTAAAGCATGCCAAACACACGCCCACCTCAGGACCTTTGCACCTACTGTTCTCTTCGCCTGGAATTCTCCTCCACATAGCCACACTCTTGCTCCTCCTCTTAAAGTAGGCTCAAAGGTCACCTTATCAGAGAGGACTTCCATGGCCACCCTTTGTAAAACAGCACATCTGGCTTATCAACAATCTCCATCTTATGTTCCTCATTTATGTTTAATTATCCGTCTTCTTCTAACAGAGTATAAGTTCCACAAAAACCAGAATTTTGTTTTGTTTGCTCCTGTAGTCCCCATGTCAAGAGTGGTGCCTAGCATAATAAATAATGAAAACATACTTAATGGATACATGATTGAGTGAATGAGTGTGTCTTGAAAAATACACAATCTTCTTTTGAGGATAAATATTTTGAATTTATGTAAGTTTTACATATGTGTGATATAGACATTCTGTTTCTTACTTTTATTGCTAAGTGTATTTTTTTAAAGATTTAGCCATATTGCTGAATATAAATCCAGCTTATTATTTCTGACTACTGTGTAGTGTTCATCACGTGCCATTTTTTCTCACCCATCTCCTTAACAGCAAATACAGTTTGCCTCCAGCTCCAGCTACATACACAAAATGAAAGAAATTCTCAAGGGATGCCTGGGTGGCTCAGCCAGTTAAATGGCTGCCTTCGGCTCAGGTCATGGTCCTAAGGTCCTGGGATCGAGTCCCGCAAAGGACTCCTTGCTCAGTGAGGAGTCTGCTTCTCCCTCTGCCTGATGCTTCCCTGCTTGTGCTCGCTCTTTCTATGATTAAAAGAAGAAGAGGGAGGGATGCCTGGGTGGCTCGTTAAGCGTCTGTCTTCGGCTCGGGTCCTGACCTCAGGATCCTGGGATTGAGCCCCGGGTCAGGCTTCCTGTTCAGCCAAGAGTCCACTTCTGCAGCTTCCCCCTGTTCTTGCTCACTCTCTCCTTCTCTCTCTCTCTCTCAAAATAAATAAATAAAATATTTAGAAAAAAATAAGAAAGAAAGAAATTCTCAAATATATACCCTTGCTGATCTGTATGTGAGGTCTTTTTTGGTATTTTGGGTGGGGATGAGGAGGAAGGTTTATATATCCGGGGGAGTGGAATTGCTGAGTCATAGGACATAACTACAGCTAATTGGACTAAGTACAGCCAAAAGGCCTTCCAGGGAAAAAGCACACATAATTTATACCTCTATCAGCAATTAGTGGAAAATCCTGTTTCCTCCATACCCTTACTGGCCCTTTGAATTACCTTGAGTTTCTAATTTTGGGCAGTATTATGGATATGAAATATTATCTGTTGCTTGAGTTTGGATTTCTCTGATTGCCAAGAAGGAACACTTAAGAGTTTTAATACTAGAATCTGTAACATTTCAGGGGTTTTTCTTGGGGAGGGGTAGATCACAATTTTTTAGACAGCAATAAAGTTTATTGAGTCATTTATTCACCTTTACCCTCAGTATTTCATTGCTTTCTTCTGGATTCAGTTCTCTTCTTTAGGAGTGATTTCAAAGAAGGTCTTTTTTTTTTTTTTTTTAAAG
>LNAC01000030.1:8240096-8256253 GCA_002007465.1 Ailurus styani
GGGGGGTGGGGAAGGTAGGCTCATTTATTGAGAATGGGAAAACAGAGGGTTAAGGCAAGTGAAAGAAGATGAATTCAGTTTGGGACATGTTGAGTGTGAGGTGTCTACAGGATATCCCAAGTGACTGTAATAAGAAGTTGCTCATAAAGGTTGGGGCAGAACTGTGTCTGAGATAAATAGTTTTGGGAGATGAACTGGTCATTGAAACCAAAAGAGGACAGATAGGTCGTCTTTTTTGAGTGAAAAGTAAAAGGGGTCAATGGCAGAACTGCAAGGAAAGCCAACATTTATGGGATTGGCAGCAAAAGGGCAGAGACAGCAAAGATAAGATAAAAAACACAATGACTGATCAGAACCAGTGAAAAACAGAGATATGGGGCATTGTGATTTCATAGCTCCATCTGGTCAACTGGCTTGTTCTGTGGAAGCCAGTCATTTCTCTATCTTTGACCCCTGACAAAGCTGTTGTTCATTCAACAAATTTCATTGAGCCTCTACTATGAGCCAGACACTGTTCGTGGTGCTAGAAACACATCAGTGAGAAAAAAGACAGATGCCCTGACTTTAAGGAGTTTACATTGTAGTGTGGGGAACATAGAAGAAACAAACATCAAAAATAGGTAAATATTACAGGGTGGTAAATGCTATGGAAAAAAACAAAGTAGATTAAGAGGCATCAGGAGTATAGAGAGGGTGTATAAGCAATTTCCAGTGGGACAGTCAGAGTAGACCTCATTGACTCAGTGATACTTAAGCAAAACCTTGAAATTTTCCAAGTAGGTATCTGGGATAGAGCGTTCTAGGCAGAAGTTACAACCAGTGCAAAGGTCTTGAGGCAAGAGCAAGCTTAGGAAGTCCAAGCAGTGAGGAGTGTTGGGGTGCTAGGGAGGAGATAAAAGAAGAAATAGAGGAGCATCAGGTAGGATTTTAGCCTTTGCTCCGAGAAAAAAGAGGGATTTGGGTTTTGAGCTTAAGAGTGACATGTCTAAGGTTTTCTAATAGGGTCAGTCTTCTGCGTTTAGAATAGATGCTGAGTGGCCAGGGCAGAAGCAGGGAGACCCGTTAGGAAGGCAGTGCAGAAATTGAGGCGGAAGATGACGGCGCCTTGAGCCAGGATTATAGCTGTGCGGGTTTCCTGATAGCCTGGAAGAGGGATGAAAGGGAAAGAAAAGACAGGAATGACACCAAGGCTTGTGTCCTAAACAAAGGAAAAGAAATAGCCATCAGTTTAGGCGGGAGACTCTGGGAGGAGCTGATGGGTATTCTGGGGTGTGTGGGTGTGGGGAGTGAGGGCGAGAAGGTTAAGAATCAGGAGTTCAGGTCCTGGACTGGTTGTTTGTGATGTCAATCCAAATGGAAATGTCCAGCAGGAAGCTGCCTGCACGAGTTGTTGTTGTTGTTTTTTAAGATTTTCTTTATTTATTTGACAGAGAGGGAGAGATCACAAGCAGGCAGAGGCAGGCAGAGAGAGGAGGAAGCAGGCTCCCCACTGAGAGGGAGCCCAACGTGGGGCTTGATCCCAGGACCCTGAGATCATGACCCGAGCGGAAGGCAGAGGCTTTAACCCACTGAGCCACCCAGGCGCCCACGAGTTTAACGATGGGAGAGAAGTCTGAGCTAGAGGTCCGTGAAGTTGTCAGCAGTCACTGGTATTTAAAGCCGCAGGGATGAACAAATACACAGTGTGGTGTGAAATGCGTGCTGCCCAGAAAGAGCAGGAAAGGGAAGCGGGAGTAGGAGTGCGTTATCGAGCGCGCGCGCGGTGTTGGGGGCGGGGGGTCACTTTATGAACTGTGGCCAGAGGGACACCAGCCTTCTGGCGCTGGGCGGCAATGTGGCGCCACGCACGCGACGCCGGAGGCCGTCTGGCCCAGGGCAGGGCGCCGAGGCGGCAGGACCAGGCCCACGCCCAGGCTCAGGGCCACCGCTCTCTCGCCCGCTCCCTGCGCCTCGGCCAACGCCGAAACTCGTCTCTCCGGCATTGTCAGCTTCCTCCCCAGACGTGTGAGCTGTGTGAAGGGGGGGGGGGCATGCCCAGGAAACGGCCTCAGCGCAGACTTCATTCATACCATACAGCTCGACTGCTTTAGAGTCGATCTTAATAACTCGTAAAAGCAACACAACCACAACTTTTACGATGACACGAGAGGCCGGCAGGCCTCTCTTCCGCGCGCGAGCCGCCTCGCCCGCGTCACTCTGAGGTAACAGCCTTTCTCTTCAATCACTCCACGGAACCCCCAGGGCGGGAGGCCTCCTCCCCTACGGGTCGAAGGACGGGTCAAGTCACTCTGCGCGATCAAGGCTGATCCAGCGCCACAAAAGGAGTCGCAGGGCGGGGCGACCCGACGACACTCTCTCTTGTTTCCATTGGCTGCGATCGCGAGACTCTCCTCCCGGACTGGCTACTTGGGAGCCTCGGAAACGGCAGCGGCCCGCCCCTTAGGCGCGCGTGCGCACGCGTGGCGGGTGCTTACCTCACTGAGCAGGCGCGGCCTCGTGTCGGCTGAAGGGGCGGGTGGAGGGGCGCGCGCTGCGTCCCGGCGCTCGGCTTTCCCTGCCGGTCCC
This sequence comes from Ailurus styani, assembly GCA_002007465.1. Taxonomy (NCBI): domain Eukaryota; kingdom Metazoa; phylum Chordata; class Mammalia; order Carnivora; family Ailuridae; genus Ailurus; species Ailurus styani. Next base: position 8,242,662 of record LNAC01000030.1, read on the forward strand.
GCCCTCCGTCGCGGCGGCGCGGTGTATCTTGGGATAGGGAGCGATCTCCGAGCGAGGCAGCAAGATGGACGCGGGATTCTTCCGCGTAAGTAGAAGCGCGGGGATCTGGGGTGAGATGAGGGGCTCATCGGTCAGGCCCGGCAGGGGGCCTAAACTCGGGACGGTGCGGCCAGCGAAAGGAGGCTTCGAATATCCTGATGATCGTCCGTGCCAGCGGATGCTCCCCCCTGCCCTGCGGCGGAGACCGGTGCGCCCCTGCGCAGTCTCCTCCTCCGGGATCGTCCCCCCTACGCGGCAGCGACGGTCGCCGGAAAATGGCGGCGGGAATGGGCCGGAGCGGTACCCCGCCGCCCGCCTGCCTGGTGGGGCCTGCAGGCCGAGCTGCGCGCGCCGCCGGGTCCTGGGGCCTAGTCGGGCCGCGAGGAGGAAGTCCTTGGGGGGAGGCCGGAGGGAAGCCCCGAGGTGACTGGCGGCGGGAGGATCCTGGAGAGTACGGTTTTGGGGGGTACCGCCCCAGGAGAGCGTGTGAGGGAGGACAGGAAACGGCGTTCAGCGGCTTTTCTTGAGAGAGCAGCGCCGACTCTCCCCCTCCCCCGTTCTCCCTCCTGGTCCTAAGTCTTCGCGAAGGCGCGGGGTCAGAGTTCGCGGGAACTCCCGCCCAATTTGATACTCCTTTAGGGAGGGGAACTCCGATAATAGGTAGTTCGAACGTTTGAATCTGAGACTCTCTAAGGGCAACGGGTGCAACAAAAAGTGTGCACGTGTATGGGGGCAGGAGCAGGGGGTGGATCAACTCTCCTTCCCGCACACTGCCCCCGCTCCCGCGCTTGTTTTACTCTTGAAGTCCGCTGGAGAAAAGGGGCCTCTTACCTAGGTTCTCCCGGGGCCGCGCGCCCAACACCTGCAGGCGGGGAAGCTATCTCGTCGAAGTTGGTGCTCAGGGCCCAGACTTTCTCATTTCTCAGGCTGGTAGTGCTGGAACCTGTTTATCCCATATTCCACTCCTGTAGGAAATGATTACCTAGTAGAGATCTAGATGGGCGGGAAGTGACACTAAGAGGACTAGAGTTTGCAAATGCTTTTGATGCAGAACGGACCGTATAGAGCCCAGTGGTTTGGGTCAAAATCTATACTTTATGTAACATAGGTTAGCTCTTTCCACTCCCTGGAGCGTATAATAGCAGTTTGCGTGTTTTTCAAGGGAAGGTTGGAAGAGGGGGAAGACCAAGACTTTAAAGAACGTAACACTTGCCATTCTAAAGCCGACATTGAAATTCTTTAGTTGGCTTTAATTGTGCCAGCTGATTTTTCATCAAAAGTTGCAGGATTGGGCGCCTGGGTGGCTCAGTGGGTTAAAGCCGCTGCCTTCGGCTCAGGTCATGATCTCAGGGTCCTGGGATCGAGGCCCATATCGGGCTCTCTGCTCGGCGGGGAGCCTGCTTCCTCCTCTTTCTCTGCCTGCCTCTCTGCCTACTTGTGATCTCTCTCTCTCTCTGTCAAATAAATTAAAAAAAAAAAAAAAGTTGCAGGATTATTCCAAGCAACCACTTAAAATAGGCAGTTGTTTGTTCAGATGCTGTGCAAATGATACTGTAGTTATTTCTGCAATGATAGTTTCAATTGGGAGTTTATTAGATTTCCATTCTGTTGATGAATTTGTTTTCTCATTTCCATCAAAGTGTTTTGTGGTGAGTACTCAATATTCCCGTGATCCAAATGTAATATTTTGACACAGAAGTCTATTCTTACGATTTTTGTTGGTTATTTCCAATGGAAAGGAGTTCCAATAGAAAAAAAAAGTGGTTGGTAAAATTTTATAACAACGTTTGGTTTTGGTGTTAGTAAAATTCTGGAAGAAAAGGGTGCGGGTTTTTCTATACTACCTATAATTGCTTAGAGGAGTTGACCGATTGGATTTAAACTCCAAGTTAAAAGAATTTAGGGGAGTTACTTTGTTGATACAGCTGACCAGATAGTAAACTGAATTTTTCAGTTAAGATAGAAATGATAATTTTCATTTGCTGAATTTCTGCCACATGCCAGTTACTTTACATACTTTATTTTTGAGATACACAGTCCTTGCAAAGTAGATTTTAGCAAGTAAGGAAACATTCTCAAAAAGGTTAAGGAACTTCCTTTGAGTCATATGGCCTAAATAGTGGCAGAATTGGGGTTCTAATCCAGGTTCTTTACCTTCCTAAACAGAATTTTCTTGCTCACTTTGCAAGGGACAGTGGCCAGTTTAGTGCAGTCAGTAGATTTCACATCATGTAACCAGTTATTTTGGTTATTTGGTCCAGTTGGAATGACAAAATGCAGACTAATTAGTGATTACTTAATGGTCTCAAGTAGTATTTGTAAGCTCTCATTTTTCCGAAGTCATTGCTGAAATTGAGTGAATTAATTAAGGAAAATCTGTATTTTTCTTTCATTCGAAGTTCTTAAAGTTGTGAAAACTAACAGAGTCCTAGGGTGTTTTCTTTTTCCTGTTCTCCCTGTTTATATGGATTGTCACAGTAATTTTGTATGCGTGCTACTGGTTGTCACAAGAGGATGAAATTTAATGGTCTTGTTTGGAAGTATAAAGTATAGTAAATATTTCAGTGTGTTCTCATTTATACAAAAACCCTTAAAAGTTTTTATTTATTTGAGAGAGAGAGTGAGCATGAGAGAGGAGAAGGTTAGAGGGAGAAGCAGACTCCCCGTGGAGCTGGGAGCCCTATGTGGGACTTGATCCCGGGACTCCGGAATCATGACCTGAGCAGAAGGCAGTGGCTTAACCAACTGAGCCACCCAGGCATCCCTTAAAAGTCTTTTAACATAGAAAAAGGTGTAAAAAGATACACGTTGAACTTGGCTGTGGGGGAGGTGCTAGTTTTATGTTGTATGCAGCTATATTGGTTGATTTGTTACATTGAGCTTATATTTTAAAATATAGTCAAGTTTTTTAAATGTCAACTTCATTAGGAAAAGAGTATACATTCCACTATGGATGTTAGCTGTGGTGTTTTCTATTTACTTGATCATTCTGTTTTCTACTGTAAAGGGCATAGCCATCATTAGCTGATAAAAAGTAAGCATTTAACTTTGAACTCTTAATTAATATGTGTTTCTTTTCCTGCAGGGAACAAGTGCAGAACAGGATAATCGGTTCAGCAACAAACAGAAGAAGCTACTGAAGCAGCTGAAATTTGCAGAATGCCTAGAAAAAAAGGTATTCTGGTTAAAACTATTTTTGCACCTTTTGTGGCATAGTTGATTGAAACATTTTGAGACTGTTTTAATTAAACATTTTCCACCTTTTAACAACAACGCACACAGAGTAGCATTACCACACAAGAATGAGCCATATCGTATCATGCTACATCAAAAAATTTCATAAGCTAAAAGGAATTTGATTGGACAAAACTCTCAAGTGAGCTTTCTTGTAGGATTATGAACCTTCTACTCAAGAATTTTTTGCATGTTTTATCAGGTGGACATGAGCAAAGTAAATTTGGAGGTTATAAAGCCTTGGATAACAAAACGAGTAACGGAAATCCTTGGGTTTGAAGATGATGTTGTGATTGAGTTTATATTCAACCAGCTGGAAGTGAAGGTAATAATACACAAATGGCTCTTATTTCTGAATATGTGACATAATTTTGTGAATCTATGGAAACTGAATTTTTCTATGGAGTACAAATATAGGAGGGTTATTTTACAATGTTTGTTGTGAAAAGAATTCACTTTGTAAACAACTATTAAGCCTGGAAGTTTAGTGAAGGTACATAGTTTTGAAAGCTACACAGGTGAAAAATCAAACTTATTGTTTGTAATTTTGCTGTTACATGTTAAGTTACTTTGACAGCAATTTTCTAATGATAATGTGATTTATGATTTAAAAGGCCTGAACCAAAATGGAAGTTATTCCTTGCGTCTGAAGTATAGCACCATCACCTTATTAGGTCACAGCAGAGTGAGTGTCCCAATGTCGCTCTGACCCAACTCCCTTGATGATGCAGTGTGTGTTTGGAGGTGAGTTGTGTAAAGTGGCCGAACATCAACAACAACAACAACAAAAAAAAAAACAAACAGGAAAGAGCAATTGGGTAAATCTATACACTGCTCTTTAAAAATACTATTGTGAGATGGACGTTTATGTGAAGCATGAGGGGCAGTTCTGATTTGATTGGATATTGTTTTTAAAATAATCAAGTAACTGAAGTCTTTAGTTGTAGCTGCATGTCAGCTAGTCATCAATTAACATTTTAGGCACAGACTTTTGGTTTACATTATGCTTAAACTTCAGACTGAAATAAATTGGCAGCATTATTAGAACCAGTTAATATAGTTATTCCTTTCTTCATTCATGAGATAATATGAGATGATGGTAGAATTAATGTTTAAAAACAGTTTTATTATGAGATAGTTTGTTGTTTTGCCACAACAACCCAAAGGATAGTAAGATGTACCATATGACCTTTGGCAAATATACCAATGTGAATTTACCTTTACATTAATCCTTTTCCCAAAGAGTTCGCCCTTGTGTTTTGACAGAACAGTTGGCATTTCAACTGATAAGGTATTTCTATTTTTAAAATAATTTGGTAATTACATTTGTTTTGAATATTTTTAAAGAGTAAGAAAGCACTTCCTTTAAAATGTATACATTTTACTTAGAAAACCAAGAACGTGGGAAACGGTTTTTAAGATGATGATTAGAGATAGATTTTATTGGAGGAATGCTTTACTGATTTGTATTTTAGTGCTTTTTTAAAACCTAAGTATCTGGTAGTATTCCCCTTGTAGTGAGCATGAGATTAAAGTTTAGAACTTTTTTAAACAATCTTTTCTTTTTTTGTGGTTGTGTACTCATTATTGCTTGTTCGTCTTTTGCAATTTAGATAAATGATATAACATTAAACTCAAGGTGGTTGAGTTGCAGTAGGGAGTCGGAAGCAAGCCAAGGGAACATCTTTCTCTACAGGGGACTTGGCGATTCCAAACCCCCAAGGTTCCAAGAAGAAACTGAAGACACCTGGAATCTGTACTTGCTTTGTGCTATTGAGCTGTGCTTGTTATATGGACCTTGTTGCTTGACCAACAGATTTAGCATTTAAAAACCCAGTTACTTTTGAGAAAACTTGACCTCTTAGCCCTTTGTGGACAGTTGAGAATTTTAGGCATTGTTATAATAGATTTTCCTTGTGTAGAAGTAAGGGTTTCAGCTTAGTCTTCAAAAGTTACAGAGTGCATGCATAACTTGTTAGTTTTCATAACTGGACAGTAGATACTTTATAGAAAGTTATTTTACAGTGTTAGAGAAATGAGCAGTTTATGTCCTTTTTCAATTTCTCATTGGGGGAAAATTCCCAGGCAAGCAAACATTTTCCTTTTTAGTAAATGCAGGAATTTGTGGATGTTCATGATGGTTTTTAAAGTTAGTAAATGTAAGGCCCACTAACAGCCACATAGTCTAAAAATACTTACGAAATCCACAAAGGATTAACAGGCTGCTCTGATGCTTTTAGTAGAGTAAGAGAGAGAATTTGGTAATCTGTGCTAGAGATTATATTGCTGAGAAACTGTTAGGGAAAACTATTTTTTAAGTAGTAAAGAATATATATGTATTTAAGCCCCTATGGTAGACTTAAAAAATACTAATTTAATGAGTTTTAGGTTGGTTGGTTGACTTGTTTTGAAGTAACCTGTTTCTCTTCCTGTCATGTCTTTTTGCAGAATCCAGACTCCAAAATGATGCAAATCAACCTGACTGGGTTTTTGAATGGAAAAAATGCTAGAGAATTTATGGGAGAACTGTGGCCCCTGCTCTTAAGTGCACAAGAAAACATCGCTGGAATCCCTTCTGCTTTTCTAGAACTGAAGAAAGAAGAAATAAAACAGAGACAAGTAATAGCCTTTTCACTTTTCTGTAATGTTGATTTGAGAGTGTAGAATCCAGACTACTAAGACATTTTAAGTTTTATATGACTTAGAGCTAGGATCAGCATGTTGTTTTGCTTTGGTAGAATATATTCAAACATTCAGTTTGATTCTCCACTCCTTTCCCTGAACCCCAACCCCAACCCAAACATTGAGTTTAAAATGTCATTTTCCAGGGTGCCTGGGAGGCTTAGTTGGTTGAGCGTTCCTACTTGGTTTCGGTTCAGGTCATGAGCTCATTCATGGTCGTTGGATCCAGCCCCATAGAGCTCCATGTGCAGCGGGGTATCTGCTTCTCTCCCTCACCACCTCCCTCTGCCCTTTCCCCTCCCTGTGTACAAGCCTGCTTTCTCTCTCTAAAATAAATAAAATCTTTTACTAAAATGTCATTTTTCCAGCGTCCAGTAATTGGGTAGATAAATTTTTTTTTAACATTTTATTTATTTGTCAGAGAGAGCCATGTGCCAATGCGCACACGAGGGAGAGTAGCAGGTAGGGGGAGTGGCAGGCAGAGGGAGAAGCAGTCTCCCTGCTGAGCAAGGAGCCCTGATGTGGGACTCCATCCCAGGAGCCTGGGATCATGACGTGAGCTGAATGCAGACACTTAACTGGCAAACACTTAACTGACTGAGCCACCCAAGCACCCGATAATTTTTTTTTAATATATGCATAGTAATAACTCAGAAGAAAATTTGAACTTTAATAACAGTGTAAAAGGTAAGCACAGGTTCTTCACGTGGGCAGTGTATGTTAAATCACAAAAGAATAAGATGAATGTGAAAATGATTTTAAGTAAACTTGAGAATAGTCTTGTTGAAAAGCAGAGGCCAATGAAATGATTTATAGCATTGGTATTTATCAGGTGCAAAGTCTTCAGTTTGTTTGTTGATCTCAAATGTTCAGCTGTGTTTACTTTGAAAACTTGATCTTTGCAGATTGAACAAGAAAAGTTGGCATCTATGAAAAAGCAAGATGAAGACAAGGATAAGAGGGATAAGGAAGAAAAAGAAAGCAGCAGAGAAAAAAGGGAGAGGTCTCGAAGCCCAAGAAGGTATAATACAACACATGCGTGCCTAATGTTTTGCAAACATTAGGTATGCTAGTAAAGTATTCTGTGTATAGAAAGTTGCACAGTTAAAAAGGAAGTTAACACTATTCAGAGAGAATTTCTTCCATCCTATAATTTTCACGGTGGACTAAGTCTTGTCTGTGGCCTAAAATACTTATTTTGTTTGAGACAGATCATTTGACGATAATAATTATCTCTAAAATCTTGGTGCATTATACAACTCTTAATTCCTAAATCAAAATCTAGACTTGCCTTCCATATTGTATTTGTTTAAATATGGCATTTAATTATTTATTTTAATCTATTAGACTTTTCTTTCCTTTTTATTAGAAATCTGTGCCCATTAGCCATTCATATTATACTTACCTAATTCCCTGTTCTGCTTTTCTTAGATGGTTGTATTGAACCCAAAACAGATCATTTATTTGTTTTCTTCTTCTTCCAATGAAACTATGGTTAGGTTTCCATTTTTAAACCCACGACTCAGCTTCTACTGTATTTGTGGTGAAAGGTGAGAATTCTACTAGGCTTTTCATTGTTAGAGTTCTGCTAATTTTTTCATAAATCTTTTGGAGTTAGCAAAGGGAGGAGGAAATTTCTTTGTTCATTTTAATTTGCATATTTGATATTAAAACCTCCTTTTCAGGGAAGCAGTACTATTTCTAGAGTTAAGCACATCACTCTGATGACTACTTAGCTATTGATGAAGCAGATCTGTTTTATTTCAAGTTAGGAAAACTATTATTGTAAAGGAAAGGGGGTTTCTCCTTTTTCAAAAAGGCTAAGAGCACATTAATTGTACTAATCATTTTTCTGGAATACCTAGATTACTTGACAGACTCTGGTGGGATCTGTCTGCATCTAAACTGGTTGGGTTTGAGTTGTTATTATGGAATCTCTCTTTACTTTCAAGCATCCTCTTCCTCTGAAAAGTTGGTCTTTGATCTCCTCATCTCTGGGAATGATTAAGAATCTAAATCTGGAGTCCTAGGTCAATGCTTTCCTCTTATAACTGGAATACCAGAGAATGTTGTTACCCTTTGTTTGCTTTCCGTTCTGGTTTTCTTTTGGCCCTTCCCCTGTTAAGTAAATATGACAGGATACCTTATTTTCACAAGGAGTTTCTCAGGTATAAAGAACAGTGGTGTATTTAAAAAGATTAATTCTCACTTTCCCCTTTGACACTCTCTCCCAATGCACATGATTCAAAAACCTTAAAAAAATTACTTTCATCCTAGACGCAAATCCAGATCTCCTTCCCCTAGAAGACGATCTTCCCCTGTCAGGAGAGAGAGAAAGCGCAGTCATTCTCGATCTCCTCGTCACAGAACCAAGAGCCGGAGTCCTTCCCCCGCTCCAGAAAAGAAGGAAAAAACTCCAGAGCTCCCAGAACCATCAGTGAAAGTAAAAGAACCTTCAGTACAAGAGGCCACTTCTACTAGGCAAGTACATAAAAATCCATTTATAAATATCACAATTTTAGGCTATTACTAACTGCCAATAGAATAACTCTGAGTTACAAATATAAAATTACTCGATTATTTCCCTTTTATATTTTTTAAATTATAAAATCAGCTTGTTGGAAAGATTCCAGCTCTACAGGAGAGTTTAAGTAAAGGGCCCTAAAGGTGACCACTGCTATTGGCTGGTTGTATTATTTCTGATACTTTATATATTGTAAATTGCTTTTTCCCCCAATACCGTGGACAACTTTGTACTCTTAAAAAATGTATGTGGTTAGAATTGTCAGTTGCTCTTTAACTTTCACTGATGTGTATCTGTCTTTTTGGAGCTAAGGAGAAGTCTTCATGGATTTTGAAAACATTTTAAAGAGAAAAATAATCTTATTACCTCATTGTATCATGATTTAGGAGTCTGAGCTGCAGAAGGGAAAATATCACCTTTTTGTTTCTACAGTGACATCCTGAAAGTTCCCAAACCTGAACCTGTACCAGAGCCTAAAGAACCTTCTCCAGAGAAAAATTCCAAAAAAGAAAAGGAGAAGGAGAAGACCCGACCAAGATCTCGGTCACGTTCCAAATCAAGATCCCGGACACGATCTCGCTCTCCTTCTCACACTCGACCTAGAAGGCGTCATAGATCCCGATCAAGGTGAGCTGTGGCTTCACGATTGATGTAGCTCTTGAGTTTTACATGCTACTCTTTGGGTAGAATTAGATAAATTCAAAGCAGAAGAAAGCAGTTAGTACAAATGTTACTCTTTGGACCTACAGAGAGAATTTGAGGACATTTTCTGTGTACCATAAAAATCTCTACAGAAATGGAAAAATTGTATGTCTTGAAGTCCATTTTAAAAACATAGCTGTTGAGAAAGCCGTCAAGGAATTCTTTCTTGCTCTTGTTTATTCAGGCTCTAATTCTGTTTGTTATGGCAGATCATACTCACCTAGGAGGAGGCCAAGTCCGAGAAGGCGGCCATCTCCTCGGAGAAGAACCCCACCAAGACGAATGCCGCCTCCACCCAGGCATAGGAGGAGTAGATCTCCAGTGAGACGGTAAGGGCTTTCTTTTTTCTTGTTCTTGTTCTTTTGCCTTTCCTTTCCTTTTTTTCTTTTTCTTCTCTCTCTCTCTTTTTTTTTTTTTTTTTAATTTGGAAGTGTCCGTAAATGAAAGTGCACCACATTTGCTTTAGTCTAGTGTTTGAATTAGTGTTCCCCTGGAATAAAGAGCTGATGCCTTACTAGGCGATACTAGTGATACTAGGTGATGCCTTCTAAAGAGCCTCTCATTTGAGGTTTAATTGCAACAAAAAGCAGTGCTAGTGCAATGTTGGGAAAACAGATGACCATTTTACTGATACTTCATGTTAACTTACCCTTTTAGACCCCAAGATCTCCTGGGGATGAGGGAATTTGCCACCCTCCCTCTTCCTTTGGTTTTTCATCATCTCTGGCTCCTGAAAAGCAGATGACCGCAGAGCCAGTCCTACTTTTACCAATATGAAAATAACCTACTTGCAGTTATATTTTTGCTTTAAATGGTTTTTTCCTCATAAAAATGAGTGTTTATAAAATTTCAAACAAATAACAAAGGGAACGTTACCCATAATCCATTCCATGGATATAGCCATTTTTAGCAGTTTGAGGTCTAGGTGTTTTTGAAGAGATTAGACATAAAAGTAACCCTGTCACCACGAATGTTCTGTTCTTAAAAATCATTTTAAAATTGGCATGAGGTAAAATGTTTGTATCTATCCCTTTTAACAAAAAGATTGGTGCTGAATCTGGCCAAAGTAGAGGCCTGGTGCAGTGGTAGAGTTTTGCACCTTCTTTACCTCCTTGGAAGGAGCTGTGATGATTGTGCTTCAGATTATACTTAGCACTGAATTTTTTGTGTTTGAGTCTTTGAGATTTTTGCAGGGATATGAGTCTATTTGGAAATAGAGAGGGGAAATAATAAGTTCCATGACTTTTTGTCTGCAGTCATTTTTTTCAGAGTCCCGTATTTTTTCGAAAGATAACATTAGGGGAGGGGGTTGTTGTGATATAATAAAACATTTTTATGACTACTGCTGGAAATGATAGACTTGGTGTTAACTATTGACAGATGAGGCTAATGGTGTAAATGGTCCATGGATTTAGGCATCACACTTTTCTAAAATTGGTTATTCTTTTTTAGAAGAAAAGTAGTGCTGGTGCTTTCTAATGCAAGATTAGTGGAAACAGCTATTTCTTATATTGGAGTTTTGCAAACAGCGTGTTTTAATTGTGCTAACTGAGCCATTTAGCAGTCAAAATATTTTGCAGATTGTGTAAGATTCCCTTTCAGCCAGTTTTTATCTCACACTTAAGGCAGGGTTTCTTTTTTTCAGGTTCTCAGGAATTCTTCCGCCAAAGGTGAATTCTGCAGGTACACATAATTGCAACAGAACTTACCACAAATTTTGCCGCAGAATTCGAGAGGCCCCTGCTTCTAAGTTTATGTAGCTAAATGAATTCCTAACCATGCTGCACATCTTTTTTTAAAAAATGCAACCTAAAGGTTGTTTGACATTGTGCTATTAAATATAAAATACTTTGCCACCCAAATTTTGAATGCAAACTCCACAGTGATTATTTTCTTAAGGAAGAAAGAGAGTGGTTAGTCCCCATATTATAGCACTCAACGTGACATATTTTATAACTGGAAAGACAACTCAAACAGAAGCACTTACCAGAATAAGTTATCCATATTTAGTCTCAGAACTAGCTGTTTCCTGTCCTAGGTTGTGGTTTTTTTTTTTTTTAAAGATTTTATTTATTTATNGGGAGAGAGATCACAAGGAGGCAGAGAGGCAGGCAGAGAGAGAGAGGGGGAAGCAGGCTCCCCGTTGAGCAGGGAGCCCGGTGCGGGCCTCGATCCCAGGACCCTGAGATCATGACCTGAGCCGAAGGCAGAGGCATTAACCCACTGAGCCACCCAGGCGCCCCTAGGTTGTGGTTTTGTTTCCCATTTTTTTTTAAACTTACTTACATGCTTAGCTACATAAACTCAAAAGTTGGATAAAAATAGCTGTATATTTTTATGTAAACTGTACTACCTGTAAGGTCATTTTTGGGAAGTATGCAGTTAATGAATGCAAATACTTTATTCCACAGAAGAAGGCGTTCATCAGCATCCTTGTCTGGAAGTAGCTCATCATCCTCTTCGTCTCGTTCTCGGTCACCGCCAAAGAAGCCTCCTAAGAGGACATCCAGCCCCCCTCGAAAAACTCGTAGGTTATCTCCTTCAGCAAGTCCTCCCAGGCGAAGGCATAGGCCATCACCTCCAGCAACTCCACCGCCAAAAACTCGTCATTCCCCAACACCCCAGCAGTCAAACCGTACAAGAAAAAGTCGTGTTTCTGTCTCTCCAGGGAGAACGTCAGGTAAAGGTAAAAATCAGAAGCATAAAAACAATATGTTCATTCATTCTTCATTTGGCTACAAAGTGCCCAGTCAGTTTTTGCTGCCCTTTCCCCTTCAAAGTGTGAAGTAGCTGGGTAATATTTGTAAATTTGTAAATATTTGTAAATTTGCTTATCACCTTTCCTGCTTTAAGTTCTTGGGGTTTGTTGAAATAGAGTTTACATGTAAATGTGTTTTGTTTTTAGCAGTTGCCCTCTGGCATCTAGTAGGTGGAGAAATACATGACCAGCCATGGGCTGAGTTGGGGTAACTTAATCAAAGTTTGTGTTGTCATGATAAGNAGATCACAAGGAGGCAGAGAGGCAGGCAGAGAGAGAGAGGGGGAAGCAGGCTCCCTGCGGAGCAGAGAGCCCGACGCGGGCCTCGATCCCAGGACCCTGAGATCATGACCTGGGCCGAAAGCAGAGGCTTTAACCCACTGAGCCACCCAGGCGCCCTGAGTTGGGGTAACTTAATCAAAGTTTGTGTTGTCATGATAAAGGATCATTTTATTACCATGAGACCAGTTAGGTTTTTTTCCCCCCTGAAGATTTTTTTTGTTTGATATCTTATTTGAGGACTTCATATTCTGTTCTAATTCTTTCTTGGCCACATTGTGGTCCATAGGGAAGAACATGGTGTCCTCTTAAAAGCTGATTTGTTTTTTAATTTAGGCTCTAGGCAGGGTTCTTCTGAGTGTTGTCCTTGGTTTATTCTGCAGATGGATTTCTGAGGAATTTATGATCTGTGATCCTGCCAGGCAAGTAGAATGCTGTATTAGTCTAAGTGAAGGTTGTGGTGTATTGGGGTCTCTTCCTTTAGCATAAATACACAAGGAGAACGGCAGTAGGATCTATTTCCATCGGGCTTCTGGTGTTTAGGTCTGAGATGATAGCCGAAGGGTGAGTGGTGGGGGAGGGGAAATCCTGAAAGCTACTGTAGTGATTGGTTTTTGAGATGCAGTCTGTAGGTTGATCTATACTGGGCTTGCTCTGATCACATCTACGTTTTCAGGTTAGAAAAAGAAAATGGGGATGGGCAAAGTTTTGACTGTTTATTGAGGTATAGACAAGCCATCAGAGTGTCGGGGGACTGACAGATAATGCTAATCTGTAAAGAGTAATATGTAGATTATTTTCTGAATTTTAACAATTTAATTTGGTGACTATGTCATTAAGTATGTGGTAATTTTTGTTACATTGGCTCTTTATACCCAGACAGATAGCTGGATGACAGTAGACACATTTGGGTCTTCCAGGTTCAGACTTAAAATTTAAGTATGGAAGGGGGCTTTAGCTTCACTTATTTTCATGACTTCATGTTCCATATTACCTTTTGTTCAAAATTAGGAAAATTTCAGTAGTTTCCAGCCACCATGTCCAAATTTGATGCGCACTGTCCTAACCAGTTTTTTTTTTCTATGAAATGTTTGTATTTCCGAATTGTTTTTTCCTTTACCCGGAGGCAGAAAGCTCTCTAGTGAAAAAAATACTACAAAGTTCCTACCTGTTACTTTGCAAAAACACATCAAGTTAGGATTTTTCTGTTTACATTATAGCCAAGTAGAGTAATAAAAGTATCTGAACAGGAGGATTGAATCTTTGTTAAAATAGTTGACTAAGGGGCGCCTGGGTGGCTCAGTGGGTTAAAGCCTCTGCTTTCGGCTCAGGTCATGATCTCAGGGTCCTGGGATCGAGGCCCGCATCGGGCTC
>LNAC01000030.1:8262279-8300044 GCA_002007465.1 Ailurus styani
TTCTTCTTCTTCTTCTTCTTCTTCTTTTTTAAGAGGTGGGGAGAGAGAAAGCATGGGGGAGGGGATAGGGAGAGAGAATTTTAAGTAGGCTCCATTCCCAGGGCAGAGCCTGACACAGGGTTCAATCTCAAGACCCTGGGATGATGACCTGAGCCAAAATCAAGAGCTGGATGCTTAACTGACTAAGTCACACAGGTGCCCCAGGACTTTGTTTTAAATTTAAGTTTTGATATTTGAGAACAATTATTAGTTATTTTAAGTTAAGGAAACCATTGCAAATAGTTGGAAGTTTTTCATTTTGCAGTCCTGGACATTTGCTACCAGGCCTATAGAAAAGGCTTGTCACTTATATTTTTTGTATGTGTTAAATGGTAGGATTGTGGAAAGAAGTATTCAGATCCTCATAGGACTTTCAGTAGTTTTGAAAGTGCTTTGAGGGCGCCTGGGTGGCTCAGTGGGTTAAAGCCTCTGCCTTCGGCTCAGGTTATGATCTCAGGGTCCTGGGATTGAGGCCCGCATCGGGCTCTCTGCTCAGGGGGGAGCCTGCTTCCTCCTCTCTCTCTGCCTGCCTCTCAGCCTACTTGTGATCTCTCTCCCTCTGTGAAATAAATAAACAAAATTAAAAAAAAAAGAAAGAAAGAAAGTGCTTTGAGTAACATGCATCAAGTACTTGATTGAGATGCTTTTTGAGCTTAGTTTTTGGGAAAATCATTAGATTCTTAAGGGACACTTGTATCCTATTGGAGTGTGCCTTAGGAATGATTTATATAACTTAATTATATAATAATGATTTATATTTATGCTCGGCTTTTAAGTCATTGACCATATATTGATAATAACCTTTATTCAGTACTGATGGCTTATATACATGCTTGCTTGCATGAGTGAGCTTGCTAATTTGGACAATCCGATCTGCTTAGAGTTAGAAAATGTGGGCAGACTCCTTTAAGCACAGATGTAACGTAATTTTTGTTTATCGTATAATTATAGATTCTGGCTCCTCTTCTTCCTCAGAAGATGAGCGACCCAAGAGGTCCCATGTGAAGAATGGTGAGGTAGGCAGGCGGCGGAGACATTCCCCTTCCCGGAGTGCCTCTCCATCACCTCGAAAGCGCCAGAAAGAGACTTCCCCTCGGTAATGTCTTTTCTTTCAGTAGTCTTCACTGGTGGTCTGTGGTTGTGATGAAACTTCTCTAATTTAAGGGATGGGCTACAGACTTATTTTAAAAATTGGTTAATTCCTTCATTTCAAAGACTCACAGAAGGAAATGGTCAGATTTGGGGGGTTTGGGGACATTTTCTTTGCTTTATTTGGTGGTTATCACTATTAGTAAGATCTTGGTAAGTTTTGTACCACCATGTCCTATGTCTGCATGACTAGATAAGTGAAACCATAGCATTAACTTCTGAACCGTCTTTGAACATTTAAAAAAAAAAAATACATCGCCGTTAGTGATACTTAACTCCATTGAAGTAAATAATTTGGTGAATGGAATTCTTGACCTTTGTTTTTCTCCACTGCTCTCAGGATGCAAATGGGAAAGCGATGGCAATCGCCAGTGACTAAAAGGTTGGTTAGCCACTACTTTGTACATGAGGCCAAGTTTAGTGACATAATTTGCTATTTAGGTAACCTGCTCCCATCCCTGTGTATGTGGTGGGGACGGCTGGAGGAGTTCCCCAGTTGTTTTAGTTGATTTTATGTCTTTGCACATCAAATTAATGACAGGTCTTGTACACAGCGTTCATTTTAGAGGACCATTTGAGCTTAGAGTTTTGTGCATTTATAATACCTGGATATTTTCCAAGAGATAGGATAATAATAGCTCCTTAGACTTAGTGGGGAGGGCCTTTGTGGTGGCTTTCAGAAAAGCAAGAAAAACTTGGTAAAGACTTTAAAAAGATTAAAGATGAAGATGAGGCTCTGGCCCTGTTCAGTGTGCTCTGTAGTAGGAAGGTAGGTTGCATGTCTTCATTGGACCTTTTTGATCAGGTGTCTGTGACTATAAAAATAAACATTGAGAGCTTAATCATAAATAGAAATCTCGAAATTCAGGCCTATCTCATAAGTGAGAAAACAGGCTCAGAAGTAGTAAAATGAGTTTCTTAGGGTATAAAGTGGCAAAGTCTGATCTTAGACCTGAGCTGTTGACATTATGCCATTATACTGTCTTCATTAGTCTTCTGCTTTTGGGGGGGGCTGTCTTTGCTGCTAAATTTCTGAGTATCCTTCATGAAACTATCATGTTCTTTTTATAGCTCACTTTTTGAAGCTGTGTTGTTTTAGGTAGTCTCATTAATAAGTTTTCTTGGAAGGATTCTTTAGAACTAGTCAGCAGGGTTTGTGACGGAGCAAAATTGTGTATTTGTGTTGTGGAATATTCGACAATAAAAAATAAAAACCTTTTTTGAAAAAAGAGGAATTTAGATGCCAAGGTCTTCTGCTTCCAACTATAATTATCCCTGACTTCTGTAAAATTTCTAGTACAGCAGCTAAAAAGTTGCTTTACAAAATTAGGTTAATGTTAAGATTCCTTACCCCTCCAGCACTCTCCCCTTACGGAACTACTTTCTCATTGGAAAGTGATTTATCAACACTGAAATCAACACTGAAATCAACACTGATGTTCACTACCCTGCTGTAGGGTATTTTTGTTTATCTTCTTTTGAAAGGCCTCCAGTTTTAATGATGTTAGAAATTGCTGTCAGGTGTCTAGGATTTAGAGATGGAGAAAGAATTATTTGGAACCATGCTTCAGTATTATATTTTTAAAAGGGGACATACAGCCT
This sequence comes from Ailurus styani, assembly GCA_002007465.1. Taxonomy (NCBI): domain Eukaryota; kingdom Metazoa; phylum Chordata; class Mammalia; order Carnivora; family Ailuridae; genus Ailurus; species Ailurus styani. Next base: position 8,265,070 of record LNAC01000030.1, read on the forward strand.
GGTTTGGATTACTTTATATGTAAACTTTAAACTTTGAAAAAGTAGTATTTTTAATACTTTGAAACAGTTGTCTTTGGGTATTGAACACTTCTTAACTTAAAGGATAAAAGGTATATTGATCACAGTGTAAAAAGGAAGTTATCTCAAAAAAAACTAAAAAGCTAGTTGTCATATCTGCAGCTTCTTGTCTTCATTCCCAGCAGGGCTAGTGAAGTGGTGGCCCTGAGAGGTCGCTGCAGAGATAACAAGCTGGCTCCTTCTGATAAAACTTGCCTTTCTACATACTTGAGGGCTACATCACATATTGAGGCTTACTAAAACCGGTTCTCACACAGTTTGAGGTGGAACTTCACTACTCAACAATTTGTACACAGTTCAAAGCTTAGCTTGGCATTATTCAGAGTAACTAGATGTTTGTTGTTAGATTTTTTTTTTTTTAAGATTTTATTTATTTCACAGAGAGAGAGAGAGATCACAAGTAGGCTGAGAGGCAGGCAGAGAGAGAGAGAGAAGGAAGCAGGCTCCCTGCTGAGCAGAGAGCCTGATGCAGGCCTCAATCCCAGGACCCTGAGATCATGACCTGAGCCGAAGGCAGAGGCTTTAACCCACTGAGCCACCCAGGCGCCCTGTTGTTGTTAGATTAAGCAGATGAGATACATTCAGCATTCAGAATTTTGTTTTTTGTTTTCTGTTTTAAGATTTTATTTATTTATTTGACACAGAATTTTGAATAATAGAGTGAACAAACTTGACTTCTCAGAAGTATATTAAACCTGAGTTTTATGTCTTATTTTTTAGCACATATGGAAAAACTAAAGTAAATCTCAAATTAGTTTTTATTTTAACCCTTGAACTGTGTCCCCTCTCAGCTCAGGCAGAAATTCTGTAGCTTTTATATCATGTAGCCATGTTGTATCAAGACTCCTGTTTTAAGTGATTATCAGATTTTTCTAGCAGTTCCTTAAGTTAATGGAAGTTTGGTTATGGTTTTACTTAATCTTTTTGGTTATTTTCTCACATAGAAACAGAACATTGAAGGTCATCACTGGAAGGGACCTTTTGACTACTCTCAGCCTTTCGTTTTACCAGTGAAGATGAGGCACAAAGTAACCTCACGTCATTAGTCTGTCACATAATAGGTGCCAATCTGAGTCCATTTTTTTTTTAGTGAGAATTTCTGATGAGGTTTTACAAACTGAAATTGGGAGAATGCTTTTAAAAAGAAGCCACATAATCAAAAATAATAGCCTTTCATGCGATTGTATTTAGTGATAACATTGGGAGTTCTGCTTTGTATCACTTCATCCTCTTAGTTTGCACCTATAAACTGTTTCTTTTTAAGTCAAAATGCAAATGTCGTTTCCTATTTAAGATCTTGAATCAATATTGTGGTTATCCTATGTGTCTGCGTCCTGTAATTCTCACATTAACCCTGCTAGTAAAATGGCTTCTCCTTTACTGTATTTTCTTACAGTTAGTAGTTCCTGTCTCCATTTCATTTTGTCCAGAGCTTATCTGTCTTCACAGATCGCCTCTTGTAGTTTATTATTTTAAATCTGTTTCAAGTGAAGTCTTAGTCCCCACAAGGCATAAATAAATTGTAATTGAAAGTTAAGTAGTGGAAATAAGGTGATTATTAAATTTTATAATGAAGTTCGGAATTTATTCTGTTAGTAACAGAGCGCTCCTTAGTTTTAAAGGGGCAATCAAGGCTAGTAAACTTCAGAAAATATTTCCAGGCTCATAGGAAGCCTCAATTCTATGCCGCTTAAGAAATTAAAAACTATATAGTATGTGATTACTTAGTGTATGTGAACTTAGCCAAAAGGTGGCAAATTGGCCTGGTATGTATTTTAATACATCTCTTGGAAGACTGCTATGAGTTAGTCCAGTCGATACAATTGTATTTTTCATGTGTGCATTTGTGTTGGTTAAGTGTGTAACAGAGCTCAGAATTAAGGTTTTATGTAATTACCTGTATTTCAACCATATTGCTCCCAGCGATAGCTTTAGTGCTCAACTTTTAATCCTTTGTTTTTGGGGTAATATTTGTAGTTAGTAGTAAGCAACTTTTGAATAGAGGAAATACGTTTTTAAAAATTGAGAACTTGGAACAGTGACTCCCAGATTTGGGGCCTTAAGCCACTGGTGACTATTAAAATTTTAAATTTCTAAATTGGAACATGGGAAATTTTCTGCGTTTTAAAACAGTTCCTAATAAGGAATCAGAATCACCTGGAGAGCCTTTTCAGCATACACCAGCTAGACCATAGTCCAGACCTGGTGTGAACAAACTCAGATTAAGTTTCCTAGGTAATTGTGATGTGCATTCCAATTAAAAAACAATGCCATGAGGCAGTGTTCTCAAACTTTTTTCGCCCTGTGTCATGTTAAGAATTTCTGTATCATGACGCAGACTCTGCTTATTTATATACTGAAACAAAAATTTTAGAAAACAAAATTTACCATTCCCACAAGTAAAATGCTCTGATTTTCTAAAATGCTGGTTCTCAGCCAGAGTCTTGACTAATGGTCTTGACCAGGTGGTTTGAAAAACAATGCACTGAGTGGTAGAACAGTTGGTTGCACTTTGGGTTAATGAAGATTAAAACTATGTTATCTGGATCACTTAAATATAATGCTAATGCTAACTCCAAATTGTCTGTAATGTTTTTTGTTGTTGTTGTTGTTGGTTTTTTTTGGTGATTTAGTGGTAGACGGAGGAGGAGTCCCTCCCCACCACCCACCAGAAGGCGACGTTCCCCTTCTCCTGCCCCTCCTCCTCGTAGGCGCAGGTCTCCCACGCCGCCGCCACGACGAAGGTATTTTATTAGATATGTTAGTTGGAGCTAATTGAAACAACTTTCTTTATGATCAGAATATCCTACTAGAGTGGCATTGCTCAGCCATCTACAGAACACCACATGTTATGTGATTCTGTTAATATGAAAAGTCCAGAACACCCACATCTATAGAGATAAAAGTAGATCTGTGGTGCCTAGGGTGGGGTGGGAGTGGGGAGTGTTGTAATGGTTACAGGACTGAATATACTTAAACCCGTTGAAATGTACCTTTTAAAATTTACGGTATGTGAATCACATGTCAACAAGGATGTAACTTAAAGGGGGAAGTCACTCTAGTGATTATAAAGGGAAAAATACTAACTGTACAGTGGAGAATTATCTGCTGGAATTCTCCACTGTATAGCTAGTATTTTATTATATTATATTGTATTATATTATATTTATTTATTTATTTGACACACAGAGAGAGAAATCACAAGTAGGCAGAGAGAGGGGAGGAAGCAGGCTCCCTGCTGAGCAGAGAGCCCGATGCGGGCCTCGATCCCAGGACCCTGAGATCATGACCTGAGCAGAAAGCAGAGGCTTTAACCCACTGAGCCACCCAGGCGCCCTGTACAGCTAGTATTTTAACTAAGGAATCGGTTAACAGTCAGTTGTACATATTGGCATTATATAATTCCTGGACACCTTATCTGGTATCTGTATCAGTTATACAGAACCTCAGTCTGATTTATTAGGAAATATCAGACAAACCTAAATTGAAGGTTATTCTACAAAGTAACTAACTTAGTAGTTTTTAAAAATGCAATCCTGGGGGACTCAGTCATTTGGGCATCTGTCTTCAGCTCAGGTCATGATCCTGTGCTCCTGGGATCTAGCCCCATGTTGGGCTCCCAGTCTGCTTCGTCCTCTGCCATCTCCCCCCGCCCCCCGACCTTGTGTTTTATGCATGCTTTCTCTCTGAAATAAATCTTATAGATAAAAAATAGCAATCATGAAATAGAAAGGAATAGTCACATATTGCCAGGAACTAAGGACAGACACATAACTATAAGGTAGAGTTCTAGAATTCTGATTTTTGGAACCTGGAACAGAAAAGAGGCATTAGTGGGAAACCAGGGTTGTATTTTAGTTAATACTAAGTTAGTGCTATAACTAATTTCATAGTTTTGATCATTCTTGTTATGGCTCTTGAAGCTGTTAAGTGGCAAATCTTTTTTTTTTTTTTTAAGATTTTATTTATTTATTTGACAGAGAGAAAGAGATCACAAGTAGGCTGAGAGGCAGGCAGAGAGGAGGAAGCAAGCTCCCTGCCAAGCAGGGAGCCTGATGTTGGCCTCGATCCCAGGACCCTGAGATCATGACCTGAGCTGAAGGCAGAGGCTTTAACCCACTGAGCCACCCAGGCGCCCTGGGGGGAAAGATTTATAAGGACATTGCTCAAATACATTACTGAGCAGTACTGAGTGCCTATTATATCCAAAGTGCTGTAGGTGCTTTATGTACTTAATCTGTAGTCCTTGAGATAATCTTGCTCAGTCGGTGGTATTCCCATTTTTCAGATGAGGAAATGGAGGTGCACACTACCATGTTGTCCAAAAAGCTTATTGTAAAGCTGATCCTAAGCAGGAAAATTTTGAGCTTAAGGTCTGAACATTTCAAGAGCAAACTAGGCAGTTGGAACTGAATGTCATTTGGGTCGAATTTCTAAGAGGCACTTTAAGATTATATGGGACTTAAGCACTAAGCAGAAGGCCAGCTTGGACTTCCACAGGGATGCATTCTGCCTAGTAGGTAGACTTCCATTGAAAAGTGGTGTTTTTTTTTTTTTTTTAAGATTTTATTTATTTATTTGACAGAGAGATCACAAGTAGGCAGAGAGGCAGGCAGAGGGAGAGGGGGAAGCAGGCTCCCCACTAAGCAGAGAGCCTGATTCTCGGGGCTCCATCCCAGGACTCTGCGATCATGACCTGAGCCGAAGTCAGAGGCTTAACCCACTGAGCCACCCAGGTGCTCCTAAAGTGGGTTTTTTTGAGACGCAAAATCCAAGTCTCTCCTTGGCAGGGCAGGGTAGGTATAGCGATACCTTTTAAAACGTGTGCAAGTGAACTCTTCCCAAGTCCAAATGCCAGTTCAAGAGAGCACTGCATAAGAGAGCTTTTTTTTAAATTATTAAACTTTTTAAATTTTTTAATTTTTTTTAAGATTTTTATTTATTTATTTGACAGAGAGTGAGCACAAGGAGGCAGAGGGAGAGAGAGAGAAGCAGTCTCTCTGAGCAGGGAGCCCGATGCGGGGCTTGATCCCAGGACCCTGGGATCATGACCCCAGCCGAAGGCAGCCTCTTAACCGACTAAGCCACCCAGGTGCCCCTTATTTTTATTTTTTCGAAGATTTTGTTTATTTGAGAGAGCGAGCATGATTGGGGGCAGGGGTGGGGGTGAGAAGCAGACTCCCCACTGAGCAGGGAGCCCCACATGGGGCTTGATCCCAGGACCCTGAGACCATGACTTGAAGCAAAGGCAGAATGCTTAACTGACTGAGCCACCCAGACACCTCTAGGAGAGCTCTTTAAAGCACAGACTTGCTAAGTTGCCCATAGTAGAGTCCTGCTAATGTAGTTACCTAGCTTTTACATAATGATAATGGGTGTTCACAGTTTATGCAAGATTCTCTTCTCAAAAAAAACAAAAAACAAAAAACAAAAACCATTAAGGGGCACCTGGGTGGCTCAGTCATTAAGCGTCTGCCTTGGGCTCAGGTCATGATCCCAGGGTCCTGGGATCGAGCCCTGCATCCAGCTCCCTGCTCTGCGGGAAGCCTGCTTCTCCCCCTCCCACTCCCCCTGCTTGTGTTCCCTCTTTCTCTGTGTGTCTGTCAAATAAATAAATAAAATCTTAAAAAAAAAAAAAAGTTAAATTGTTTCCATATGGATTATAGTTGTTTGGGGTTTTGGGGTTTTGTTGTTGTTTTTTGTTTGTTTTTTTTTTTAGTTTTTATTTATTTATTTATTTACTTGGTTACTTATCTGACAAAGAGCACAAGTAGAGCAGAAGGCAGAGAGGGAGAAGCAGGCTCCCCACTGAGCAGGAAGCCAGATGTGGGACTACATCCCAGGACCCTGGATCATGACTGAGCCAAAGGCAGGCGCCTAACCAACTGAGCCACCCAGGTGCTCCCATATGGATTATGTTAGATGACTTTTGACAAACTTGAATTCATTCTGGAAACTTTCAGATTTCTCCATTAAGCAGAATGCCCTGTTTTTAGTCATCTAGGATAAACAAATCCACAAAGTGATTTTTTTTTTTTAGGATTTTATTTATTTATTTGACAGAGAGAGACACAGCGAGAGAGGGAACACAAGTAGGGGGAGGGAGAGAGGCAGACTTCCCGCCAAGCAGGGAGCCCGATGCAGGGCTCGATCCCAGGACCCAGGCAGATGCTTGACGACTGAGCCACCCAGGCGTCCCTGATTTCTTTTTCTTAAATGAGGGCATAGCATTTCCAGTTAAAAATGTACTGTCTTTGGTGCCTCACAACAGTTTTGCCTTAACTTCTGGTTAGTTTTCTGTGCGTTCTGTTGCCTTACTCTTTTGGACCTTTCAGCTTAATGGTGTATTTTTCCTAGGACTCCTTCTCCTCCCCCCCGCCGGCGCTCACCTTCCCCAAGAAGATACTCTCCTCCGATACAGAGGAGATACTCTCCTTCTCCGCCTCCAAAGAGAAGAACAGCTTCTCCCCCTCCCCCTCCTAAACGAAGGGCATCACCATCTCCACCACCAAAGCGTCGGGTCTCCCATTCTCCACCTCCCAAACAAAGAAGCTCCCCCGTCACCAAGAGACGTTCGCCTTCATTATCATCCAAGCATAGGAAAGGGTCTTCCCCGAGCCGGTCTGCGCGTGAGCCCCGGTCACCACAACCAAACAAAAGGCATTCGCCCTCACCACGGCCTCGAGCTCCTCAGACCTCCTCAAGTCCTCCACCTGTCCGAAGAGGAGCATCATCATCACCCCAAAGAAGGCAGTCCCCTTCTCCAAGTACTAGGCCCATTAGGAGAGTCTCCAGGACTCCGGAACCCAAAAAGACAAAAAAGTAAAAATATTTTATGCTTTCTTGGTTCGGAACACTAACTTGCATAGTCCTTTATGTTTGGAAGCTTTTTTTCCCCCTTTATTGAGAAATTACAGAAAAGAATAAGCTGGGAATACAGGCTTTTAAGGCAGCTTAAAGGTACTATTCACAGATCCATTTTCTGTTTTCAGAATAGTTCCTTATGGTACAAACTAAATGTCATAGGACTTTTTACTTGGTTCTTAGGGGTATCAGGTTTATTGGGGGATGTGCTTCCATAATTGAACTTTGAGTAATGCGTAGAATGTTTCTTGCATGTCTATGTAAGGCTGGTAAAAGCAGTCTTAAGTACAAGGAACTGGCATCATTAATTTTATATAGGAGGAAGCGTTAACAGAATGGATAGAGGATTATGGGGCTTAAACTGCTTTCCAGGAGACTTAGATGATACAAATTTGTTGTGTGTGTGTTTGTAGAATCAACTAAGTGGTAAAATATTTAAAGTTTGTGACCTGGTTATATAATGGTGGTTATATAATTGGTGGTTGGTTATTTTCTCTTAGGAAAGACCTTTGCTCTTGGATACTAAATGTTTTGTTCTTTCCCTCTGTTTCTAGGGCTGCCTCACCAAGCCCTCAGTCCGTAAGGAGGGTCTCGTCCTCCCGATCTGTCTCAGGATCTCCTGAGCCAGCAGCTAAAAAACCCCCAGCACCTCAATCTCCTGTCCAGTCCCAGTCCCCCTCTACCAACTGGTCACCAGCGGTACCGGTCAAAAAGGCTAAAAGCCCAACACCAAGCCCATCTCCAGCAAGGGTACGTGTTAACCCTATTTTGGATACCCTTTATAATTTTATGTGATTATTTAGAAGCAAAGACGGTCTGAGCAGCAGCATTTTCTATAGTTCAGCTGGCCTTCAGTGAAGCATGAAATTAAGGGGTGGTGGTTGCTCCACAGTCCATGCTTCATATCCTAGCTACCCGCTAATTGACATCATGTCTAATACTGTGAAATTCTATAATCTTTGTGGTTAAAATTGGCCTGTATAGAAAATCTAGAATAACAGAAAAAATAAAGTTACCCATGGTTCTTCTATTTGGGGGAAAAATAGCTTAGTATTTTCTGCTGTTTTCTATAGTGTTTGACATATTTGGGGATACTTAGTATCACAAAATAAAACTTTCAAAATTAGATCATGCGTGTTAGTGCAATTCCATTTTTATAAAGGAAACAAATACCACGTGTTATATGTGAGAAGGGGAAAGGATGAGGAATTTTAATTTTTCTTTATGTGTAGTGCCCTTTTTCTCCACAGTAGAAATACATTATTTCTATAGTAAATGAACCTTGCAATCTGTGAAATACTAGCTGAAGTGGAAAGTACAATTTGTCCTGTATAGTCTTATCTCTGGCATAAATAAGAATAACATTTGTTTTTTACCTTGTCAAGTTCACATGTCATTGGGATATTAAAGTATTGGAGTTTAAGCCGTATTTTCCCCTCTTTGAGTCATTAATCTGATCTTGAACAGGTTCATTGTATAAAGTCAGTGGTTAGAGGTCCGTCTCATCAATAGGTTTGCCGGAGTTATTTTACAAACAAAGCGAGTGGATTGAGGAATTTTAAGTAACTGCTTAGAAATGTGAAATTTGAGGATTATCGATGGGATTCACTTGCCGCAGAACTTGTCCTTTGCATAATTTTGGTATAAACAGCTGGACCCTTGAACAGCATGGAGCAGGGCCACATAGACATGGTGGTTTTTTGATGAATACAGCACAGCACTGTAAATGTGTTTCTTCTCCTTACACTTCTGTTAGTACATTTTCTTTTCTTTAGCTCACGTTATTCTAGGAATGTAGTATAGAGTATATGTAACATTCGGTATCTGTGTTCGTTGACTGTTCATGTTACCAGAAGGCTTCTGGTCTACATAGGCTATTAGTAGTTAATTTTGGGGAGAGTCAAAAGTTATATGCAGATTTTCAACTGCATGGGGAGTTGGTGCCTCCAAGCCCCACACTGTTCAAGGGTCAACTGAATGCATTTAGGAGCAGACTCCATTCTTTTTTTTTTTTGTGTTTTTGTGTTTTTGGTGAATGCTGTGAAAGATGTAAGCCTGATGATTCACAGACCTGTACCCCTTGAGCAGACTCCATTCTAGAGCTGGAGGTACTACAGTGGCTGGAGATGTGGCATTCACACAAGCATGTGTTTAGAATAACAGCTGTACTTACTGGAAGCCTGTTTCCCGTTAGGCTAGCATTGTGGGTGGTTTACAGATAGACCCATTTAATTCTCACAACAGCTTTATCAGGGATTGCTGTACCCATTTTATTTAGGTCTACAGAAGGGAAACTTTTGTCTGGGGGTCCCATGGTGAAATGGGTTCAGGAGCCAGAATTCACCTCAGGCCTAGCAGAATTCAGAGACTTTTCTTACCTTTGCAAGTACCTCTTTCCTTACATTTGGAAGTGGCTCCGGATCCTGTCCACCTGACTGGCAGCTTGTGGTTGGGAAACGTGGCTTCATGTGCACTTAGTTGGAAAAAATCATAAAGAATCCATTCCTTCAGGGTCCATTCTGACTCCAGCTCTGTGAAGAGCATCTTTGCTTGCAGTGTGGTTTTCATCTCAGTGTACTTTTCTTGGCAGGGGTTGATTGCCTTTGGGCCTTTTTCTCCCCTGAAGCCTTAGAAATCCTCAGATCTGTCCATTTAGTTATTTCTTGAGAAAATAAAATGTGTAGTTGGACAACATTTTAATCTGATTTTTATTGTCGTGATTTTTCTGGGTTTCTAGAACTCAGACCCAGAAGGAGGTGGAAAGAAGAAGAAGAAAAAGAAGGACAAGAAACACAAAAAGGATAAGAAGCACAAGAAGCACAAAAAACACAAGAAGGAAAAGGCCGTGGCAGCCGCAGCCGCAGCAGCAGCAGCCATCACCCCTGCAGCCCCTGCTGTCCCCACGACCACATCAGCACAGGAGGAACCGGAGGCAGAGCCCGAGCCTAAGAAGGTACATGTGCCTTACACTTCCTACAGTTCACTAAGTCATTTGATGTTGAGGAGGAGCTCAAGATTTTTTTTACAGTAATGGCTGCTCGGCTGTTAGTTAGCTCTCTCCTGATCTATCATCATTCTTGGTAATCTGCCAAGAACAGGAATTTGCCAGTACTAAGGAGAAGAATATGAATGGCTGCCAAAAGCTTAATGTAGGTTTTTAAAGATAACTTCTTTGAGATACAATTAACATGCCATTCACCTATTGAAAGTATGTGATGCAGGGGTGCCTGGCTGGCTCGGTAGAGCACGCAGCCCTTGATCTCAAGGTTGTGAGTTTGAGCCCCACATTGGGTGTAGAGATTACTTAAATTAAAAATAAAAAAAAAGGAAAGTAAGTATGTGATTGAGGGGTTTTTAGTGTATTCATAGAGTTGTGCAGCCGCCACCATGATGTGGTTCTGCCCTGCGCCCTACACCTCTTTGCCAGTGTCTCAGGACTCACCAGTGTGACCCCTCTGGTTTTAGGAGACTGAAAGCGAGCCTGAAGACAACCTCGACGACTTAGAAAAGCACCTACGTGAAAAGGCGCTGAGGTCGATGCGGAAGGCTCAAGTGTCCCCACAGTCTTAGGCGGGAATGTGTGTCACGATGTACATTTTATTTGGTTTGTACGCAATTCAATTTCAAAATTGCTAAAATGTGTTTGAGCTTTAGACTATAACATTTGTTGTAATAATTGCTAGGTTGAAGTTCACCATGTAAAAAAAGGGCATGGATTTACATTGCAAAAGGTGTCCACAGTGTATTAGTGACATTCTTTCATTGACAGCTGACATAAATTCATTTAGAGTGAACTATTTTAAGCCAAAAAAAAATCTCCTTTTTAAAAAAGGGGGTTTCAATATTGTTGGCATTCTTATGGTTTCTTTAAAGGCCTTGGCTATTCCCAGAGGTTTTCCTTTCTTTTTCTTTTTTTTTCTTTTCTTTTTTTTTCTCATTTGAGTATTAGCACCCATTTAAGTTATGACGCTTCCAACCTTGTATGGTTTGCAAGCTTGCCCAGAAATAAGACCACTGTCAAACTACCACAAAAATATAAATGAATATTTTAATGCCACAATCTTTCCTGTTGCCTGTGGAGTCTCTGCTGAAATGAATCGGGATTCGAGCTCTAGGATGAGATGGAAAATGAAAGCATGTTATTTGCCAGGACACTGTGGGTTTATATTGATGTATAACAAGTTGATTTGGAACACTGGAATTTCATTCTATTCTGTTGTGTTTTTTTTGTAAAGGCAATTAACTAGTCCCAGGAAGGATCCTTCAGTTATATAAAAGTTTGTTTTATGAAATGTCATGGCTCCATTCATAATTTTGTCTTGTTCTTTCAAATGGTATATACAACTTTCAGAGCTCTCGTATTTGGAAGGCTGGAAGGGCCCAGACTTTGAAATAGTGTCTTGTTTTCACTGTTTTTTTTTTGTTTTGTTTTATTTTTTTTTTAAACTAAAGCTATATAAAGCTTGTGGATTAAACAGAATAAATTTCTAAATTTAAAAACATTGGCCACTCACTTTACTTAACCGTCTCAATACTGCAGGAACCCACCTTTTTTTTTTTTTTTTAATTTTACAGTTAAGCCTATGTTTTTACCCCCATGGCACCTTTGGCACGGTGAGAGTTGGGCAAGGGAAATAAACGGTGGTGAAATTATTCTGCTGTCTTTTATTTTAATAATGAATGTGATAAATGCTATGAAGAGAGAGTGTATGGTACGATTGGAACATACATGATAGGGCAAAGTCAACCAGGCACTTCAAGCAGAGCAGTATCTGTATGCAGCCTGAGAGGCAGAAGGAGCCTGGCACATTCCAGGAAGTGAAGGAAGGAAGGCTAATGACTGGAGCAACCTCCCTCTTAGGTTGTGCGTGTTTAATGATAAGCAAGTCATTTTTGCTTGAGATTAGCAGAGCAAAGTGACTTGAGGAAACTTGGAGTTGGTTTATAAAAGGTAAAATAGCAACATAAGAAAGAAGTTAAGTGTAGGGACGCCTGGGTGGCTCAGCCGGTTAAGTGGCTGCCTTTGGCTCAGGTCATGGTTCTAAGTTCCTGGGATGGAGTTCTGCATTGGGTCCTTGCTCAGCAGGGAGCCTGCTTCTCCCTCTGCCTGCTGCTTCCCTGCTTGTGCACACATGCACACGCACTCTCTCTCCTCTCATTTAAAAAAAAAAAAAAAGGTTAAAAAGGAATCTTTGAAATTATGAATCTAAGCCGAGCAGGGTGACAAACGGCAGTTAATGTGATGATAACTTTTGGCAGTTGACACCAAAAGAAAAGGCAAAACTTAAATGAAGATGCTTCTGTAAGTGAATTAGTCTGTGACCAGTAACTGCATCTTACCTGTGTGCCGCAATGAAAGTCTTCAAGATCTTCCACATGACTTGTGATTTTTTAATTCTGTGATTTAGGAAAAGTGCAGAATGTTTCTGAAATGGTTGTTGATGACTTATCCCTTCCAATGAGAGCAAACCAGTGAACATCATTGGGGTCCTTGTACCTATCTAGCCTGCCATTCATTCATTCATTCCACTTGTTCACTCATCCCATTCCTTCAGTACGCTTTTGTTCCTCCAGTTGACAAGAACTGCTAGTTAAGGTTAGCAGTAGCCCGTTTTGCCAGTCTGAACGATCAGTTCTTGATCCTTCACTGGTCCTTGGCTGTATTTGGCTCAGTCGTTCACTCCTTTGTTGAAACACTTTCTTCACTTGGGTTCTAGGAGACAACACTGGAATCTTCAGATGCAACGCTGGTTTTCCTCCTATTTCACCAGCTGGTCCTTTTGTATCTACTGGCTCCTTTCAAACACAAAGTGATAGAGTTTGTCTTTGTCCTTGGTGGCTTTCTCTACATTTAATCCCTACTCCCTTGACTTTAAATGTAGTCATTTTGGTGATTTGTCATGTTTCTCTGCAGTCTAAACTTAACTGACTTAACCCCTAACCAGTACTTACCTGATAACTCGGTTTGGATGTATAAAAGAGATACCAAATTGAACATATCCAAGGTAGAATTTTTTAAATGCCATCCTCTGATCTTATCCCCATCTTATTTCAGTCCCCATCACCCTCATTTACTCAAAATCGAGTTAATACTGTCAGCAGTATCGTCTGCTCTCCAACACTTGGGCACACAAAAGCCATTCCATTCCCAGTGGCCTGAGCCAGGTCATGATACTGCTCAAAGCCCTCCAATAGCTTTCTGTCTCAGTAAAATCCAGATTTCTTACTATGGCCTGCAAGACCTGACAGCACTGGGTTGAATCTGCTTTGGCAACCTCATCACCACCCTTCAGTCTGCTCACACCATACCTGCTACCTTGCTCCTCCTCTGACCCATCAAAGTTGATCTCTTTCAGGACCTTCTTCCCCGCTGTTCCCTCATCCTGGAAGACATTGCCTCCTGATCTTGTGGCTTGTTTCCTTACTTGATTTCCTCAGGCTGAACTTCTGAACTCTTCCTGAACTACCTCTTGTTTTCACATATAGCAATTATTAGTACCTGAAATGGTACATTTTTGGTCCCTAGGGACTTGGTCTTGTTCGTGACTCTGTTGCCAGTGCCTGATACATAGTAGAAGTACAATACTTGATGAATGGATGAATGAATTCAATTGACTTGTTGCTATATTTGCCAAATACTACCAGATAGGGTTTGAGGTAAAGAAAATGAAAAGACGGGCTCCTGGGTGGCTCATTCGGTTGAGCATCTTGACTCTTGGTTTTGGCTCAAGTCATGATCTCGGTCATGGGTTCGAGCCCCTTTTCAGGTGCTGGGCATGGAGTGCAGTTGGGATTCTCTCCCTCCCTCTCCTTCTGCTCTCCCTGCCTCTCCCTCTGCTCATTCTCTCTCTTTAAAAAAAAAAGAAAAGAAAAGACAGTGATTACCGCCCTCATGGAGTATTTGCCTAATGGGGATATAGACAAGGCAAACAACAATTTGGATTATGTGGAGAGGTTTCTACCCTAGCTTTCTGTATAACCCTGGTCAAGTTACACTTGAGCTAAGTGCTGCCATCTCCTCTCCTGAATGAAGGAAATAATGGTAGAATCCACCTCAAAGTGGTTTCAAGAATTTTTTTTAATGTATTAATTGGTACTTATCATTCAATGATAGCACAAAGATTCCCATTTCTCAATTACGTGCATCCATTCTAGTGATGAAAAATTTTAGTTTATGTGCCTATGAAAGATTTTAACTGATCACAGCCCTATTCAATGCAATTTTCTTCCCTTTTGTGTTTTAGATATAACTCAGCACAAAACTTCCTGTTTTAAAGCGTGTGACTCAGTGGTATTTAATACATTTGTGAGGCTGGGCCGCCACCACCACCACTGTCTATTCCAGAACATTTTCATTGCCTTAAAAAGAAACTCTGGCCATTAGCAGTACCTTCCTGTTCTCCTGACAGTGCCCTCAGCCCCAGCCCTCTGGCATCTACCTACTGTCTGTAGATGTATCTATTCTGGACATGTCATTGGCATCATACAAGATGGGGCCTTTTGTATCTGGTTTCTTTCATTTAGCATAATGTTTCAAGGATCAACCATAGTGCCTCATTTTTTTAACTGCCAAATGATATTCCCTTGTATGGGTATATCACATCTTGTTTATCCGTTCATCAGTTGAGCATTTGGGCTGTTTCCATTTTGAGGCTCTTATGAATAAAGCTGCTAAGAACATTTGCACATAAGGCTTTGTGGACATGTTTTCTCTTGGGTCTACATATGTAGGAGTGGAATTGCTGGGTCACGTGGTGACTTAACTTTTTTAGAAATTGGTAGACCATTCCAAAGCAGGTGCACCCTCCTGCATTCCCACCAGCAGTGTATGATGGTTCCTGTTTTTCCACATCCTTACCAGCACTATTAATCTGTCATTTGATTGTAACTGTCCTAGTGGGTGTGAAGTGGTATCTCATTGGGGTTTGATTTGCATTTCCCTGATGGCTCATGATGTCGAGCACTTCTTCATCTGTTGATAAACCACAATATCCTTTGAAGCTGATTTGTATCTGCATGGAAATTTTTCAGAATTTCCATAGGTTTGGATCCAGGACTCTTGGGGTCTGTAGAGTAGAGCTAATAATTCACTTGTCAAGTGATTCGTAGTGCTCTCATGCCCACTTTGCTTGTCGGGACTGGAGGGCTGTGACCAAACAAAATTTGTCCCCTTTTATAAAGAAGATCAGGAGATTAGGGAGAGTGTGCCTTCAGGGATAGATGCAGTTCTAGTTAATAATTGTCCCTCCTGCCATCTGACAAAGAACATGGTATTTTTTTTTCTTTTTTTTTTAATTTTATTTATTTATTTGATAGCACAAGCAGGGGGCGCGACAGGCAGAGGGAGAAGCAGGCTCCCTGCGGAGCTTGCCTCTGGGACCCTGAGCTGAAGGCACATGCTTAAAATGACTGAGCCAGCCAGGCGCCCCATTCTTTTCCTTTTATTTTATTTATTTATTTACTTATTTTAAGATTTTATTTATTTATTTGAGAGAGAGCATGAGAGGGGGAGGGGCAGAGGGAGAAGCAGACTCCCTGCTGAGCAGGAAGCCCGATGTTACAGGACTTGATCCTGGGACTCCAAGATCATGACCTGAGCCGAAGGCAGTCGCTTAATCAACTGAGCCACCCAGGTGCCCCCCTTTTAAAAATAGATTTATTAGAGTGAGTGTGTGAGTTGGGGGAGGAGCAGAGGGAGAGAGACAACCCTCAAGCAGATTCTCCCCGCTGAGCACATAGTCCAGCGAGGGGCCTGAACTCGGGACCCCAGAATTGTGACCTGAGCTGAAGTCAGACGCTTAAACTGACTGGGGTGCCCGGGTGCCCCAAACCCAGTGTTTTCCTGAATATATCTGTCTAGTATACCATGTAAGGGGTCTTTGCCAAGATGTCCTTTTATTTTGTGTGTATCAGAGGGGAGGAGGAGCTGACATGCTTCCAAGAGTGGCAGCCTGGGTGCAGAGGGCTATGGATTCCTCTAACCAGATGAAGCAGTCACACTCCTCAGGTGGAAACGAGCTTGAGGAAGTGCTTCGAGAGACTATAGGTTGAAAGCCAGTAGGGACTGTAAAATGTACTGAGTCACAACCAGCAATAAAAGAAAAAAAATGAAATAGTAATTTGAGGGTGAATTGTAGTAGGTTATGTTTTGTCTGATGACGTGTGTGTCTGTGCCCGTGTGTGCATGTGTATGTTTGTGTCCTGGGCTGCAGTGTGAAATATAGTCTCATTCATCGCAAAACGGAAAGCCACTTTCTCGCAGATCATCTGGTCCACCAGTTGTTTTTTTTTTTTTAAGATTTTATTTATTTTGACAGGGAGAGAGGGAATACAAGCAGGGGGAGAGGGAGAAGCAGGCTTCCCACGGAGCAGGGAGCCCGATGCGGGGCTCGATCCCAGGACTCCAGGATCAGGACTGGAGCCGAAGGCAGATGCCCCGGGTGTCTGACTCTTGATTTCGGCTTGGGTCATGATCCCAGGGTTGTGAGACTGAGCCACCCAGGCGCCCCAGGTCCACCAGTTTTTAAACTGCCCTGCAGTGCCCTAAGTGGGGCGAGTTACAGCTCAGATTTTCTCTGAGAGAAAGGGACGGTGGGTGTACCTGCCTTTGTGGAAGGACAGACGCCTTGCAAGGGCTTGACTCTGCTTTGATAGTAGATCTAGAGATAACAGACAGATGCAGCTTTTTTTTTTCCTTTTAACTTGGGGCTTTTCCCCATTGTGTTCTGTTTGAATAAAGGGATCCACAACCCCAGACTGTGAAAACCACTGGTCTAGCCTAGCCCTATCTACGGAAAAAGTCCAAAGGGGAACAGACTGCCCCAGGGTCGCACACACCATAGTACGTGCTCCCCCGTGCTCCCCCAGGTACTTTCCCACTTCATCTCACTGCCTTGGCCCAGGGCTGATAATGTCTCCCAACTTCTAATTGTGCTGTGGTGAGAGGAAGCAGACCCCGGGCAGTCAGCCAGGTGCCTCAGAAGCAAGGGGTGGCAGGTCTTGGTAACGGGAAGGAAAAACCCCCATCTAGGCACATACACAAGAAGAGCCTTTGTGAATCCAAGAGTCCGACATCTGTTCTTTGTACACAACCAAGCAGGGACCCTTCTGGCATTTTAAGCGCGGAGGCTCTCTTAATATGCTTCCGCTTCATCGGTGTTCCACACTCTTCCACTAGGTGGCGCCCCGGCCCCGGGTGCTGGCCGCAGTAGCTGAGGCCCTGAAAGTGAATCCTGCTCCGACTTTCCTCTTGTTCCTTTTCCTCCATCCCTTTCTTCTGGCCATCAGAGGCCCTGTGCTCGAAGGCTCTCCTCAGAGTTCCAGAGCTTGACAGTCCCCTGGCTCCAGTACCTCCCAAACCAGAATTCCTTCGCAGCCAGCCTCCAGCTCTCTCCAGTTCCTTGCACACCTTCGGTGACTGGAGACTCCCTGCTTTCTGAGGCTCCTCTTCTGGAAGGAATCCAGGTAATGGTCAGGCACTGGGGCTCTGATGACTCCCCAGCTGGGTTCTCATGTCCCCACTTTGGTCCT
Organism: Ailurus styani; assembly: GCA_002007465.1. Lineage (NCBI taxonomy): Eukaryota > Metazoa > Chordata > Mammalia > Carnivora > Ailuridae > Ailurus > Ailurus styani. The sequence goes on from LNAC01000030.1 coordinate 8,282,542, forward strand.
TGTCCAGCAGGTGTGTCTACTTTGTTTCTGGCTGAATCCCCAGGGCCTGGCGCAGGTCAGGCGTTCATTTGGTGAACGAGTTAGTGAACAAGCTCAGTTCTGTGCGTCGGTTTCCTCACCTAGGAAATGGGGCTAATGATAGTATTTACCTCAACGTGGTGAGGATTAAATGACACAGAACTTTCAGACAGGTTTAGCCCGGTGCCTGGCCCATAGTAAGTCTTCAACAACAAATATTTCTTATATTTTTTTCCACTGACACCTGTGGGTCGCTCTAATTGCATCCCGATTCCTAAAACTTCCACACACTCGCCTTGGGCTGAGCTCTGTCCCTTGGAGCCACAAAGAACATTTACAGCCTTTTCCAAAGGACTCCGCTCAGCTCAGCATACATGTATGCCCTGTGTGCCAAGCACTGGGGTCACCAAGACAAAGACATGACCATCGTTTCTTCCTTTGGGTGCCTTTTGGCCTAGCCAGGGCAGGGGACAACTAAGCAGCAGTGAGTGCCCAGTGACTACTTTGGATGAATAGTAGGACTTGCTTTTCGAGCCTTTACTGCACCTCATTTCATTCTTCCACCTGTGTTTCTGGGCATCCTAACCCCGTTTTCTAGGTGAAGGGACTGAGGCACAGAAGGGTCACATCAGCTGTTGAACCAGGATTTGGATCCTGGCTGACTGCAGAACCCACACCTTAACTTCTAAGCCACGTTATGGCTCTACCCTGGAGGATGCTCTGGCCTGGGGGGACTTTCCTGTTCCTGAGCATTCCACCACCATTACCTTGACGTCACGGCTATTACGCAGCCTCCCAGCATTGGTTCCCCATCCCTCCACTGTCAGAGCCGTATTTGGCTCTATTGCAATCCAATGGGCTTGGGTGGGGGTGGGCTCAGGGGCCTTAGGCCAAGCCACACGTCATCCCACTCCCCCGTCATGACAAGGGACACATCTTCAGTCAGAGCCAGTGGTGTCAAGAGAAGTAGCAGAGCCTGTGGGGCAGAGAAGCTGCTGCTGGCTTCTGTAGGAGGGCTGGGAGAGGGCTTCCGTGCATGGCACGTGGAGGGGATGGGAGTGCTGGGACCGCAGCCGCTCTTCGAGCCCAGAGAGAACTCCTTCTGAGGATGAGACCGACATACACAGGAGGGCAGAGCCCAGAGACTCAGAGAGAAATAGAAGTGGGTCCCCCAGGGTGCCTGGGTGGCTCAGTGGGTTAAAGCCTCTGCTTTTGGCTCAGGTCATGATCTCAGGGTCCTGGGATCGAGGCCCGCATCGGGCTCCCTGCTCAACGGGGAGCCTGCTCCCTCCTCTCTCTCTGCCTGCCTCTCTGCCTACTTGTGATCTGATCTCTCTCTCTGTGTCAAATAAATAAATAAAATCTTAAAAAAAAAAAAAGAAGTGGGTCCCTGGTTTTATTAGTTAAAATCGTTGGGTAACAAATCACTCTGAGTGTAACAGCTTAAAACAATAAACGTTATTTCCCATGGTTGACGGTCAGGACTTGGAAGAGGCCAGGATGGGTGGTTCTGGCCCAGGGTCTCATGAGTTTGTAGAGAGATGTTGGTGAGGGCTGCACTCATCTGAAGGCTTGACTGGGGCCAGTCAAGGGGGACATTCCATTTTGGAATGTCCAAAATGGCACACGTGGCTAGAGGCGGGAGGCCTCCATTCCTCACCAAGGGGGCCTCTCCGTGGCCGATGGCTTCCACCAGAGTGAGTGATGGGGAAGACAGAGGAAAGGAACCAACCGTGCCTTCTATGGTCTGGTCTCAAGTTGTGTACTGTCATTTCCACTTTTCTTCGAAGCTTGAGTGACTAAGTTCAACCCACCATTCAAGAGAAAGATGATTTGGCTTCCTTTTTTTTTTTTTTTTAGAGATTTATTTTATTTATGGGGGAGGAGGGCAGAGGGAGAGAGAGACTCTCAAACAGTCTCCCTGCTGAGCGTGGAGCCCAACTTGGGACTCGATCTCACCACCCTGAGCTCACACCTGAGCCAAAACCAAGAGTCAAGTGCTCAGCCAACTGTGCCACCAAGGCACCCCTAATTAGGCTCCCTCTGAAGGAAGTGTCAAAGACGCCGTGGACTAGTTTTCAGTCATCGTTGTGGGGAGGTCATTTGAGCTGCTGGATCAGCTCATACCTGAGGATCCATCTCTGAACCCGTGGATACATTATTAGTTATTTAATTAGTTCTTAGTGTTTGTTAATTCCCCTTATTGTTTAAACTAGTCTGAGCTGGGCTTTCTGATCCATGCAACTCCTAGAGCCCTAATTAATACCCCCCATGCCTCATGGGAAGTGCCTTTCTCTTCCTCGTCTCATTCTCCAGATCCCCCCTGTCTGACTGTGTCCCTTGGAAATGCTGTGGTGAGAGCCGGGCCCAGGCTCCGGGAGAGGAAGGACAGGCCCTCTGTGCCTCTGGTCCTTCATCCTACAACAAAGTATATGCCGTGGTTCCATCACCGCTGAAGATGACGGTGGAGAACCACCCTGTTCTCTTGACTCATGACCCATCCTATTTGGCTTTCCCCTTGCTGCTCCTGCTAAGACATGACTCTGAGTCCTAGACTTGCCCTTAAACATTTACTGACCAGGATTCTCCTGGTCAGTCCGCTTTGGGGTGGCCGGGGGCGGGGGGGGGATGGAGAAATCACAAGACCGAGTGGGAAGAATTCTAGGTTGGTCTCCACCCTGCCTTGCTGTGTGACCTTGAGCGAGTCCCCACTCCTCTCTGGGTCTCGGTGTTTGCCCTGAGGAAAGCAGAAGTTCGGACCAGCGTGTCTGAGATGCTTTAGGAGGTTCTTCGTTCCCTGTGGTCCAGAGGAGACTGGAAGTTGCAGGAGAAGCCTCCCTTCGGACAGCTGGGTCTTGCGTGGCCATCCTCATCACGGCGGAGAGAAAGGCACCCACGGCATGCCCTCCGCCATCTGCCGTCTTGTTTGATTCTCTGGGCAGCCGGGGCGGAGTCAGGGTGAGGCAGAGCTGCAGGGCAGACACGGCTTCCCCTCCGGGGCCTGTGACAAAACAGCCACGGCCATTTACCTTGTGCTCTCCGCCCACCATGTGCCAAGCACCTCATGCGTGACCGTCGTGGTCCTTCGCGCGCCAACCCTGCCGGGTGGTTACTATTATCGCCCCCTTTTACAGATAGGGAAACCGAAACCCAGGGGGCAAAGTCAGTACAGAAACTGCAGCAAGAGGAAGCTCAAATGCAGCTTGAATGTCTCCGAGCCTGTCACGTGACACTGCCTGTCAGAATTTCCGGGAGGGCAAGGGTAGGTGGGACGAGGCTGGTGCAAAGCGAGGAGGCCGGAGCCTTGGGTTCCTGAACAAACTCTGAGCACTTACTCCATGGCCGGGGTAAACCACACGTCTCTCTGGGCCTCTGTTTCCCTATCTGTAAAATGGGGATAAGGATTCTCGCCCAAATTGTGAGGACTGGGGAGAGACATTTTTTGTGAAGAACTACGTGAGCCTTTTTTGCGAGTGTGGAGAGCTGTCCAAATCTAACAGATCGTTGTTTTCCTTAATCCGAGCTGCATGGGAGCTGGGGCAGGAAGTGGGCAGGCTCACGAGGGCGGGCCACGTGTCCCAGAGTGGCTGTGTCCACCCCTGCACACAAGAAGTCCCTGAGAGAGGAGGCAGGGCGGGATGAAAGGCCAAAGCCCTGAGTGCTTATCTAGAACTCTCCCTCCATTCCAGGGCCCTTTAGGGGAAGGGAAACTTCTGGACTGTCACCATTGAGTTCCAAGCATTCCAGAGGGCTCACTGGTGAGGACATCTGTCATCGCCTGACCAGTATCAGCCATAGAAAGGTCTGGATGGGCTGGCTCTACTCCTCCCCTCAGCCCCTGTCTTTGCAGTGCGCTGGTCTCACCCAGCCCCCACAGCCTGTCCTAGCAAGAGGACACCAGCCTCCATCAGGGAAGACCCACTTCCCAGCCCTACCGAGGCCATCAATAGTACTCCAGACTGGGGATGTCACACCAAGCCACCTTTTTAATTTTGTGTGTCTGATTCCACCTGAACCCCAGGTCTGTCTTACTCCCACTGAGACCGAGCAGTCCTTAAGAACAAGAGCCTGGGGAGTGGGGGCGTCTGGGTGGCTCAGTGTGTTAAGCCTCTGCTTTCAGCTCAGGTCACGATCTCAGGGTCCTGGGATCGAGCCCCGCATCGGGCTCTCTGCTCAGCAGGGAGTCTGCTTCCTCCTCTCCCTCTGCCTGTCTCTCTGCCTACTTGTGATCTCTCTCTCTCTGTCAAATAAATAAAAATCTTAAAAAAAAAAAAAAAGGCAAAGAGCCTGGGGCCTGCTTGCTTCCGGGCTCCCCTCAGAGCCCAGTCTAGGGCTGTGCGCACACCTTAACCTCAGGCCGGGTCCTGCTCGTGCTGTGGGCTCCTCCTCGAGGTCTTTGATGAGCACCCACTGGGTCCCCAATCCCTGGCGCCTCCTGGGAAGAGTTCTGGCTACACAGGAAGGAAACCCGGCTTCTGCCCCTGGCTGCACTCCACTCAGGCTGTAGGACTCTAGGCAAGGCCCTTTGCCTTGCTCAGACGCATCTGTGGTTTTTCCAACCGCGCTCAGTCAAGGCCAGGCGGGCCCGTGGNAGGGTGCGTGGGGGGGGGGGGGGGGGGGGGGGGGGGGGGACACGGAGGAGAGGCCAAGGGCATGCGCTGGGACTCCAAGCCTCGCCCCCCACCCCCCAGAGCCGTTCCGTTCTTGTAACTTTTACACATTCAGTTTTCACTTGAGATTTTGGGGGTTTGTTTTGACAGTTTTACCCAGGGAAAACGGATATACAAGAAAGTGACATGTTTAAAGTGTACCGTTGGGTAAGTTTTGTCCATCAACACAGTCAAGAGAGTGACCATATCCATCCCCCTCAAGAGTGTCCCCCTGTCCTTTTTTAACCCCCTCCCCGCCCCGTGACCCAGAAACCACAAATCTGCCTTCTCTCATTGCCTTTCCTCGAATTTTATGTAAGGGGGAGCCCACAGGAGGTATTCTCTTTCCTCCGGCTTCTCTTGCTCCGTGTAATTATCATGAGATCCCTCTCCGTCGGCTCATGGCTCAGTGGGTCGCTTCTTTGTAAAGCTGCGCGGCATTCTGTTGTATGGAAGCCCCACAGTGTGTCCACCCATTGACCCTCTGGGGGCGGCTTGGATTGTTCTGGTTCTTAGCTATCAGAATGAAGCTGCTATGAAAGTTCCTTCAATGTTCCTTCACACAAGACTTTATCCGAGGAAGCTGGACTACTAAAAAACAAACAGAAACGAAAAGAAGCTAAAGAAGCTGGACAAGATGATCCCTGAAGCGACAGGCTTTGATGGACCCAGAAGCTGGGGCGCCCGGGTGGCTCAGTGGGTTAAAGCCTCTGCCTTCGGCTCAGGTCATGATCTCAGGGTCCTAGGATCGAGCCCCGCCATCGGGCTCTTTGCTCAGCCGGGAGCCTGCTTTCCCCCTCTCTCTCTGCCTGCCTCTCTGCCTACTTGTGATTTCTCTCCCTCTCTGTCAAGTAAATAAAATCTTTAAAAAAAAAAAACAAAAAACCCAGAAGCTGTAGTGTGGGCCAAGCTGGGGACTCAAGGGTGGAAGGGACCTGCCCCTTTCAGGCGACTTACAGGTGCCAAGCACCTGACCACATTTGCCCATTTAATCACAGCCTGTCCGTGAGGCAGGTGCCACGGTGATTCCCAGCTTACAGACAAAAGAGCTGAGACGTGAGGCAGTGAGTGTAACTGATGACACACTTCTAGGCGGCACCGCTGTGACTCAGACCCGAGGTCTGGCTGCCTCAGAGTCCAGGCTCCCCGCCACCACCTGTCTGTAGCGTTGGTGCCCTGGCTTCTTTTGATTCTGTGTGTGTGTGTGTGTGTGTGTTGGGGCGGGGTCGATACTGGCCCTGGTGCTCACCGAGGCGCCCCGCTGGGAACACACAGTCAGCCTGGGAGGCACACTGGGGAGCTGGGGCCACACCAGCAGGAAGAAGTGAGTCAGCCACGTGGTCCAGGGGCGCCTGGGCCTGGGCCTGGGCCTGGCAGAAAGAAGCCCGGTTATGTGGAGGCTACTGGGCTTTTCACTGTTCACAGTAACCAGGAGGTGGGAATTATCATCTCCATTTTATAGATAAGAAAACGGAGGCTCAAGGGAATCTACCTGTTAGGATTCTGTCGGCTTCAAGTAACAGAAAAGCCAACCCAAAGTGGCTTAAATGGTAAAGACATTCATCTGACAAAACCCCCCAAAGTTCTAGATTTGGCAAATTCCAGCTCGGTAATCGAGGGATGCCACAGGCCATCAGGACACGGGCTCTTTCTCTCTTCGTGGGCTCCTTCCTTGGTGCCTTGGCCCATCCCTTCCTCGCAGTCCCAAGATGGCTGCAAAGATGGCAGGGACCCACAATGGCACCGGGAGGCAAGCAGGGAACTCTCTCCTCCCTGTCACCCATTTTAAGAGGGGTGAGACCCCCTCCCCCAGCATCCCTGCAGACTTCTCCTCGCTTCCCATTGGCCAAGATTGCCTAAACCAATCAGTGGGTAAGGGAACAACACCCCTTCCAGGGCAGGGGTAGACGTGGGGAGGGCTCTGCTGGGGTGGAGCTCTCCTGGCGGCACCAGGTACCAAGAGAAAGGCAAACAACACCCAGGTTTTGCTCTCGAGGAAGGAGGCATCTGCCTCAGAGGAGAAGAGATTTGCTCAAGGTCGTCCATCTGTTGAGGCAGAGCTGAATTCTAACACACGCAGAGACATTTTGCCTTGTCCGTTATCCTTCCAGCATCTTTATTATCCTCACCCCATAGAGGAGAAAACTGAGGCTCCTGTTGTGGAAACCAGGCCAGCCCCATTGCTCCAGAGGAACCTGTGTATAACATAGTAACACTGTACGTGCCAGCCATAAATCATTCCATCACCTATGAGGTAAGATACTATTATTATCCCCATTTCACAGAGGGAAACACAGAGGCACAGAGCGAAGAAGAAGCTTGCCTGAGGTAATGCAACCAAAGTGGTGACCCTGGTATTTGACCTCTGCCTGGTATTCAGGGATCCACCACGCCAACAGGTGGAGGAGTGGACTGTGAGGGAAGCCCAGGCCGCTGAGTCAGAGGGCGGGTGGGGCAGCCCCCAGGCTAAATCCGGAGCTCTGAGCAGCGACAGGCGAAGAGTGGCCAGGAATGGGGCTGCGGCCAGGCCAGCTGGCAGGCCCGGCCGAGTCTGCAACATGAGCCTGGGAACCATCACGGCCCACCCACCTCGCTCTCGGGTTCCAGCTCCCCTGCGCAGCCCCCTCCAGGAGCCTCAAGTACAGATTCAGGTTGTCTGGGCTAAGGGCAAGCAAGTTTCAGGGACAGGTCAGTGAACCACGCACACTTCAGTCGAGGGGAACTTCAAGGAATTTTTGGTTCCATGCCCCATTTTCCAGATAGGGAGACTGAGGCCAATCTGTATAAAGGGTTTTGTTTGTTTTTGTCTGTGTCATTCACTGCTTCCTCCCAGTTGCCTAGAACAATGCTTGGCGTATAGGAGGTTTTCAATAAACATTTACAGAATGAATGACTGACTCAGTGAGTGAGTGTGGTTTTTCTGAGGCACTTAGGATTGCGACAGAAAGCTGGCCGTCAGAAGTGCCTCTTCTCCTCCAGCACCTCCCCACACAAGTGGGAAGCCTGGGGGTCAGAGAAAAGCAGCTTGTCTGCAGTCAAGTACAAACCTCACAAAGCACATGGGCTCTCCCAGGCACAACACTTAACACAGGGCTCCCACACCGCCTGGATTCACAAGCATACACCTGCCTCACTTCAATTACAAGGGCAGAACCCCCTCAGCCCAGCCTGCTGAGGCATAAATGGGGGTGAGGGGTGGGGGTGGGAGTACTGGCAGGATCCTTGTGCAACGCAAGGGCAGGAAATAGCAGAGCTCCCAAGGGGCCAGAAACAAAACCAGAAAATAAAAAATGCCATGACCCGCTGCCGCCACCACCCCCGCCCCTGTGTGCTAGCTTTGGAAGGGCTTCTGGCTGCCTCCGGTCCAGCTTTTCGGGTCTTCTTCATTCAAACAGTCAACAGGGACCGGTACCAAGATCTCAATGGCAAATTCTGGGACAGTGAACCTGATTGAGCAACTGGGGTTGGCAGCCACCCCAGGGCCAGGGGGCTGTGGGAGCAGGCGAGAATGCGGGCGTGGGTGGCTTCCCTAAGACCAATGTGCAGGGTGGAGGAAGTGATGCCCCCCCAGTCCAGTCAGCTGAGTTAAGTCCCATCCCAGCCCCCATCTTCCCAGACCAGAAGTCTTGCGTATCTCCATGATGAAGCTCCTACTACCCACACGGCACAATATATTCCATTGTCCCTAATTACTCATTACTGGTGGAGGGCTCTTAAGTCATCCTTTCTTTCGAACCAGCCATTGCTCATTTGCTCAAGTCTGTGAATGCAGTGTTTACGCAAGCTTAGGTCAAGGTAACCCAACTGTTCTCCCATTCTGCTGCTATAAACAATTTTTACATCTTGTAATCCAAACCCCATGTAAGAGAGGGCCTGATTGGTTCTCCCACTCGCCAGCTTGTCACGCCTTCCCCCATTGGTCAGAGCATTCACACCAGCTGCCCGCCACCCTCCCCATTGGATGCCAGCCAACCTATAGAATGGCCGCCCACGACCAGAGGCCCGCCCCATCCCCGGACTGCTTTGGTTGGGGTCATTTTTAGCTTTGGTTTACACAAAAGTTTTTTCTGCTTATCCTGATTTTCCTCTGGGCCTAGGCCAGTTCCCTGTTCTCCTACCCCCACCCCAATTCTTTGTTCATTGTTTACGGAGACTTATTCTTCTCCTTCCTGGCGCTTCCCCACCTTCTTCCTGCTGATTGGACGTTCTGGACACAGTTCTGCTCCTTTCTAGTATGGCCACATATATGGCTTTGGGTAAGTCGCTTCCTCTCTTTGAGCTTCAGTTTCCCCACGTGTATATTGAGGTGACTAAGTCCCACCTCACAGATTATTGAGAGGATGAAAGGAGTCCAGGTATGTGGGAGGCCACAGAGTTGAACATTAAGCAATCTCAATGTCTGTCCTTGCTCTTGGCTTCAGCCCTGAAAGCTGTCCAAAGACCAGAGGAGTGAAGCTGGACTAGGAGAGAGAAGAGGTCTGAGTTCAAGTCCCAGCCGGACATCTGACTTGCTGTGTGCCCTTGGGAAAGTCCCTTCTCCTTCCAGTGATCAGTTCCTTCAGCTGTCAAATAAGGATTGGACCAGAGGAGCATTTCCCAAACTGGGAAAAAAAAGAAGAAGAAGGAGAAGGAGAAGGAGGAGGAGGAGGAGGAGGAGGAGGAGGAGAAGGAGAAGGAGAAGGAGAAGGAGAAGAAGAGTTAAGGGCATACCACAAAAAGAGAGGGAGAGAGAGACTGAATATTTGCCCAAACATGTTGGGAAAAACCATTGAACACCTATTCGAATATTAAAGACTCTGACTGAGGCTGGGCTGACCAATATGGTAGCCACTAGTCACATGTGATGACTTAAGTTAAATTAATTAAAATCAATTAAAATTTAAAACTCATTCCCTCCATCTCACCAGCCGTAAATCCAAGGGCTTGATAGACATTGCAACCGGTGGTTACCGTGCAGTACAGAAGCAACCGGAGAATTTCCTCGCTCACAGAAAGTGCTAGTTGATGGTGCTGCAGTCAGAAGAGGCCTGTTCCAACTTCACCAGGATCTTCCACACACATTTGACCACGCTCCTCCTAGGGCACATCCACAACCAACGTGAGAAGTAATACAGCCCCCAGGAACATGGTCAGATGTTGAGCGAGAGGAATCTCTTGGGGCCCTTCCAACTCCGGAGAGTGAAGAAGGGGGAACATTCTGGTAACTGAATTCCTCCTAGGGGAGGGAACTGCCTCCTAGGGGAGGGAACCGCCTGTGTGCAATAGCTCTCTTAGCTAAAAAGACATCGTAATTGTGGACGCAGCTGGGAGGCACTGGGAGGCACTGGGAGGCAGAGAATGTGGTTGTTCGTGGTATGAAAGGGTGTGGAACTGGGAGAGGGAGAGGAAAGAGGAGAGGTGAGTGGGTTGAGGGTCAGGGAGGGTCTGGCAGTCTGGTGGGAAGATGGGGCCTGGGCAGGAGGAAGGACGGGGGTTCAGGATGGCCGAAGGGCCGTGGAGAGCAGAGAGGTCTGATGTGCAGCTGGAAAGCATCTGCTCGCAGCCGCTCGGCAGTGTAGCGCCCCTCACCCATCACCCACGAGTCAGCGCTTGTCTCCCGCATCTGGACACGTGACACTGGGGAAAATCGAGAAATGGGGGCTTTGACCTTTGGGCTGCCAGGAAAGGGCCTTCAAGCAAGTCAAGAGCTGAAGGGTAGCGAATCCAGCAGAAGAAGGTCGCATGGAAAGGAATTGCAGAGGCAAGCCAGGGGAAACGGACCCCCACCACGAGAGTCCCCAGAGAGATGGGAAGGCGTGGTGGCTCTAAGATGCCATGGGGGGCTTCGGGGCTCGGTGGGTTAAGCATCTGCCTTCAGCTCAGGTCATGATCCCAGAGTCCCTGCACCGATTCCCACATTGAGCTCCCTGCTCAGCTTCTCCTTCTCCCTCTGCCTCTTCCCTGCTCATGCTCTCTCTCTCTTTCTCAAATAAATAAATCAAATCTTTAAAAAAATAAATAAAAAATAAAGCATGCCCTCCAAATACTCTGACACTCCTTTTATATGCCCTCCTCTCAGATATTGGTGTTGTGAGTGCTCGACCAATAGAATACAGTAGAAAGGACCTAAATCTTAAGAGACTGGTAGGTTCCACTCCTATTTCTAGAGACACTTATTCTTGGCATCCAGCTGCCACGCCGTGCCCAGGGCGCACTGAAAGGCCAAGTGTAGGTGTTCTGGCCAACTAGTAGCAACCAAGATTCCAGCTGACAACCAGTGTCAACTGCCAGCCATAGCCCTGAGAAAGGCTTGAGATCACTCCAGGGCCATTCACCACGACTGCAACCACACAAAAAACCCTGAGCAAGAACACCTTGTCAGGCCCAGCGAACCCCCAGAGCTGTGAGAAAAAAAACAATAAAATGATTTTGTTTTAAGCTACCGAGTTTTGGCCAATCGGTTTCGCAGCAGGAGTCTCACTGGACCAGGGACCAACCATGGATCCCATCACAGTGGGATGGGATAAGGGAGCCAACTTCAGGAAATCTTAGAGCACGGAGGGAGTGGGAGGCCGACAGGGGTGACACGTGAATGAAATTGGTGTGAGATAAAGTGTCTGCTGTGACCTTGAGGAGGGGGCCTGGAGACTGTCCAGGTGAGAGACGGAAAGGTGTCGGTGGTGACTTGGAAGTTTCTGTCTTGGGCAGCATGAGCTGAAACTGTGGGCAGGAGAGAGGAAGAGGATGGATGAACAGGTTGGGAGGAAGGGGAGAAGACCAGTTTGGGACGCGATGCTGCATTTGCGATGTGCCTTCTAGAAATACAAGAACCTGCTTAGATTAGTAAAAAAGAGAAGCTTCGGCTTGCGTCCCCAGCGCAGACATTTGAGAAGTCTGAACCCAGAACTCATCCGTAAATGCCCACGAACATTCTTTCATGTATTCCCTCACTTATCCAGCCATTCAGGGAGGTCGAGTTATGTCTGAGAGCGCAGACCCCGCAGCCAGACCACCTGGGTCCAAAGCCCAGCTTGAGCTCTTCCTAGGAGCCGGGCTGTGGGCAGGCATCGCAGGCTCTGTGCTTCTGATTCTTTATCTCTAAACAGAGAAGAGAACAGTGTCTCTATCCCTGTAAAGATTAAAAGAGTACATACGTGGAGATTTCTTAGAGCAGTGCTTGGAACATAAGTACATATGACCTGTGAGCTACTAATATTCAACCAACAATCTTGGGGCCCCTGCTGCAGGTGGACCCCATGCTGCACGGAGGACACAGCAGGCCCTGCCCTGGGAAGCTTCCAAGCCAGTCCTCACTCAGCACTGGGGCCCTGCGGTTCCTAATGTCTCGTTCCATTCGATCCTCAGAAGGGCCCCAGGAGGTTGCTGTAACAGTGACCTTAACCCCACTTGATAGAGGTGGAAACTGAGGCTGAGAGAGGAGAATTGCTGTCCTCTTTGCACAATTGGTGTCCTCCCTGTGCTGTCACAAACCTGTGTCCCTTCAACAAAGGCTCTGGGACACGAGGGGTCCAGAGGCCGCATGTCTCTGCTTGGCTGGACGTATTTCTTTTACCTGGAACACATCCGGGGAATGAAATCGCCAAAGTGACCCACCTCTTGCCCCTGAGCGAGGGGCCCCACAGCCCTCTCATGCCAAAGGTTCCAGAGGCATGAGGTGGGGGCCCTGGGCCTGAGCTGCCCCTCTCCCTGCTCAGTCTCCCAGGTGAGGTGGGTGTTTTTCCACTGGGTGTGAGACACAAGACCCCACCCAATACTATCTTCACGGATGCCTGAAATTCCACCATTCGTGATTCATTCTTTCAGGTTGAGTAATTGCTCCCAGGAACATCTTTTAACATCCCAAATTCCTCTGGGATGGGTTACTAAAGGCCCTGAAGATGATCACTTTCCTTCTATGGATGAAGAAAGTCTGCTCCTGAAGGAAAAGTGACTTGCCCAAGGACATACGGCCAGTCAGTGGCAGAGTGGGGATGAGAGGGCAGCTCTGCTCACCCTCCTTCCCTACCCTGGCTGCGGGGGAGGAGAGATGCTCCCTGCATCTTTTGCTACTTTGCGACCTTCGAAGAGCTTCCCTCCCGGAGTCCACATGATTCAGGTCATTCCTACCAGGAAGCCATCCCCCTCTCTTCTGCGGGCATGAGCTGTGTGGGGCTGCAGCAATCATTCCCCCTTCTGATCACAGGGCCTGGCTTATTATTTCTGGAACTAACCTCAAGGTGCCATTCCCTGGTCCCTGTTGCTGGATCCCTGAATGGTCCTGGTTTCTGGCCTTTCCTGGGCCTGGTTTACCTCCTCCTTCCATTCTATGGGCAGCCCCAGATCCTTCCAGGGCATTCGTTTTTGTTGTCGATATTGTTTAAGTAAGCCAAAGTTGGTTTCTGTTGCTTCCTCCTGAAGAGCTCTACTTGGCATACCCACTTCACAGATGAGGAGAATGTGGTGTGGAGAGAAAATGTGAAGGAGAGGTCGAGCCAGGACTGCGAGCCAATGGCCTGCTTCCCAGTCCAGGCTCTCGCTCACACCGCTCTGCAAACTCTGAGCAGTTGGGTCTGAAGAAAAGAGGAAGGTAGAGAGGAGTCCAAGTGAACAGGCCTGAACACAGGGTGTATTGGTTAAGTAAGAGGTTTTGGAGTCAGGCAGACCTGAGTTTGAAGCCTGTATCTGTGATGTGTTAGTTTTGGGGCCTTGGACCAGTCATTTCATCTCCTCAGAGCCTGCTTCCCTCAGCTGGAACATAAGGCAATATGTCTATACTCTTGGTACAGACACAGGTCTGCAGGGTACTCTTGGTGAGTGGAGTGCTGGGGGGATTTTGGCCTTCACACATCTTCCTGGAAGGGGACCTTTGTGCAGTGAACGACCTAGACAATCATACGAGACAGCCCCATGGATAGATAATATCAGCCTTATGCGGTTGGTATGAGGATAAATGAGATAATGTATGTAAAGTTTCTGGCACGGTGCCCAATACTTAGTAACTACTCAATAAACAGTAGCTAAGTATTGTGACACAATACCACAGGCTCAGTCTGTGCTGACACTGGAAATCGTAAGCTCTTCCTTTTCTCACCACCCACCCCCAAACCTCATAACCTTTCCTGGATGGCCTCGGTGCCCTGCCTCTCCCTCCATGGCTCTCCAAGTTTGGCTGGGCTGCTGGGCAACCGGGTTCTGGCCTTGTCTGGCACACCATGGCTTTCGGTTTGGCGAAGGCCCCAGATCCGCTGGGGTCCAGCTGGCAAGGCCCTCCTGTTCCAAGTTTCTGAAGGTTCCAGCAGCCAGACCTGCCCTCCAGGCTCCTCCCTCACACCCCAGGCAGATGGAAACCAGGATGTAGCCTATACTAGCAGCCTAGCTGCAGCAGGCTCAGAAGTCCCCCGTAGCAGCCCAAGCCCCCTTCGGCCTCCTCCCTGCTTTCGACCAGAAATGGGAATGGCTGGACCAGGGCCTCTGGGAGAGCCACGTGGGCCAGCCCAGTGCCTGCCAGCTCTCAGGCTGATCTCACAATGCCTCCTTTCACCAGAGAGAGGAGCTGGCCTGCCTGTAGCCCTCGAGGTGATGTCCCAGGCCCCGGGGGCGTGGAGTGGGAGAAACTAAGGAAGGGGCTGCCAAGACTCGGAGGGGTAAGGGTGCTGAGCCACCCCTCACGACCACCTGATGTCAAGGTGACCACCCATAACTGGGGCCACAGGAGGTCAGGGTCTCTGGGGCCCGGGGCTGGAGTAGGGGCGGGTGAGTAAGTGTGGGAGCAGATGGAGGGAAAGAGTTAGTCATGGGGTTCTGAGGGGGAGGGAGGCTGGGCCCTCAGCCCACACTCTCGCTGGCATCTGCGGGCCCATAGCAAGAGGGTGACGTGGTCCTGGTCCTTGAAAAGCCCTTCCAGTAACAACTGGGGCATCCCAGCCAGGATCTTTCGCATCTCCCCTCTTCTCCTTCTGCCCAGGCTTCCAGAATCTCTTAAAGGGACTTGCATTTTCCTACAAATATATCTGCCCCCATCCACTCCCCCTTCTCCGCTCCCAAGGCACAAGTCTAATCTAAGCTGCTCAGTGAATTAAAGCCTTACCAGCTGCCCACTGCCAAAAGGACCATGGCCTCAGGGTCCAGACCCCCATCTTTGCCCACTCAGCATCTATTCCTTCTTCTGATCTCCAAATCCTTTGATTCCTAGGAAGCCATCTTTCCTCTACTCTCAGTCCCTGTGTTTTGGGTAGTGCTCACACCTACGGATAGGCATGTGACCCCAGTTTGGCCAATGAGGGTGTTCTCCCCCACCCCCACACAGTGACTGGTTCAGGCACAGGCATGTGACCCAAACCACTCTAGGGAGCTTTACAGAATTTCAGAATCTGTGTTTAAACATTAGGACAAACGAATCTTTCCTTCCACAGGGCTTGGAACTGGGAAGGTGTCAGCCTGGAGCTGTCTTCATTTGGAAGGAAACTGCTCCACAGCAAAGCCAGCAAAGGAAGCAGAAAGATGGGACACCAAGTCTTGGTGGCACCATTTGAACCCCTAGATCCAGCTGTACCTGAAGCAGATCAGCTGAATTATTTTTTTGTTTGTTTCTTGAGTTTGTACATTTCCTTTTCATTCAAGCCTCTTGGAATTGTGTTTTCTGTCTCTTGCAACCCAGGACTTATGACCAATATGGTGGCCCTCCCTCCTGTGGACTCAAACCACTTCTGCAGTCCCATCTGCCTTGCTCTGGACTCACCATTCCCCCAAACACCCCATGTGACTTCTGCCGGGCACTCTACTTTGTGTGGACTCACTTACCCCTTTTGTACTTTCTCAGCTTTTTTTTTTCTTAGGATTTTATTTACTTATTAGATGGAGGGAGAGGGAGAGAGAGAGAGAGCATGAGCGCAAGTTGGGGGAGGCAGAGAGAGAAGCAGACTTCCCACTGAGCAGAGAGCCTGATAAGTGGTGTGAACCTGGGACCAAGGATCATGACCTGAACTGAAAACAGATGCTCAACCGAATGAGCCACCCAGGCATCCCTGTCCTTGCTCAGCTCTTAAACGTCCAGTTCAAATGCCAGTTTCCTCATGGAGCCTCCCCCAACACCTCCCTGGAGAGAATTTGCTCTTTGCTCTTGTCCACTCTGGAAGTATTATTTGACTGGTTCCTAGTGATTTGCTTATTTCTACATCCATCTCGTCCACTAGATTATTGAGCTTCTTGAGAGCAAGACCTTTGGTATTTGTTCTTTTCTTAGGACGTGGTGCCTGGCCTGGCACAGAGTAAGTGCTCAAGAGATGCTTCTGACTGATCTGACTTGCCTTCAGACTCACCTTCGTGGCTGGGTGTTGGCGCTGTGGAGACGGGGTTGGTCTTACTACAGGCAGCTCTGAGGTCCATTTCCACCTCTATGCTAATGCTGTTTCCTCAGCCTAAAATGCCTGTCTCCCCTCAGCCTAAACACCCTACTCGTCCATCAGGGGACTCTGCCCCTCACATGTGACAAGAGGGCTGTTTTGGAAGCAAACAGACTTGAGTTCAAGCCCCAATTCTTCTACACGGCACTTGAGTGATGTGGGCCGAGTCACAGAACTTCCTTGAGCTTCGGTTTCCTTAAAATAGCAAACACATGGTGCTTATTTCTGTGCTGGGCATTGTTCTAAGTGCTTTCCATGTCCTAGCACTTGGGAGTTTTCTTACCCGCCCTGTGCGGCTGAGGTACTGGTATTGTCCTCATTCTAGTGACAAGAGAGCGGAGGCCCAGAGAGGTCAAGTGTTGCCCAAGGCCATGGCCCAGAACTGGCCGAGCTGGGGTTGGAACTCGGGCTTCCTGGCTCCAGAGTCAACGCTTTTCACACTCAACTGTCCTGCCCCATGCAAAACGGACATAATACTAGAACCTTCTTCATAAGGTTGTTGTGAAGTCCACCCCTCACAGAATGTGTGTGGACGATCCAGCAGAGCTGAGCACGGCTGTTACCACTGGTGCGTTCTGAGCCTGGAGGAGTCCAGGCTTTTCAGAGAATCCGGACTCTTGGGGTCAGGCTGCAGGGAGTGGGGCTGCGGCTGGGCCAGAACAGCAACCCCTTGGCTCTGGCTACATTCTAGGGCTCTCTCTGCTTGGCAGAAGGACCCTGCTCATAATGCTCATTTGTCCAGACCGTGGCTCAATGGCGTCTGCATTCTCTGCACGCACTGCCCTGGGCCCAGAAGGGATGGAGGGCGACGGGATAGGCTCCAGCCAGGCCAGGGAAAGTGGCTGGGAATTAAGAGGTCTGGCGAGGCAGGATTAGCCTAGTTTCTAGAAACCCCAGCTGTGCCACAGCCTCATTGTGAGAACTTGGATAAGTCGCATCCTCTCCCTGGGCCTCAGTTCCTTCATCTGTGAAATGGGGACAGTTATGGTACCTACTTTATCGAGTGGAGCGGGGTGAAAGAAGGTGATATATTTTGTAGTACCTTTGTGGGCACCCAACAGACAACAGTTAATTATTGGTTTTATTTGGCTGTTTGCTCAGCCAGGCTGCCTAAGGTTCGGTCCTGGCTCTACCATTTCCTAGCAGTGTGACCTTGAGCAAGTTACTTAACCATTCTGTGCTCAGTTCCTCACTTACACCTGGGGAGAAGGACCAGACACTGATAAAACAACGAAGTGTCTGGTCCATTAAAAGTTCTCCGTAAGCTTTAGTGCTTGCTGTTATTATTATTCTCCAGCTACAAGACCTTGGTCATGGCCTGTCCCTTCCCATGCCTTAGTTTCACCACTAGTTCAGTGAAGTTTAGACTTGACTCTGGTGGCCGTGTGCTAATAGAGTCCCAGGCTCCACCCCACCCTGCTGAATCGATATGTCCTTCTTCTTCTTTTTTTTTTT
>LNAC01000030.1:8300159-8318823 GCA_002007465.1 Ailurus styani
TGCGGGCCTCGATCCCAGGACCCTGAGATCATGACCTGAGCCGAAGGCAGAGGCTTTAACCCACTGAGCCACCCAGGTGCCCTGTCCTTATTCTTGCTCATCGGCGTATCCTCAGAATCTGGCCTGGATCTGCACATGGTGGGCCCTCACTAAACATTTACCAAATCTATGTTTTTCATTAAACAAGCACCAACTTAGTGCTCTTTTTTTGGCATGTATTTATTTATTTATTTATTTATTTATTTATTTATTTTAAGTGGGCTCCACATCCAACATGGGGCTTGAACTCAGGACCCTGAGATCAAGAGTCACATGCTCCACCCACTGAGCCAGCTGGCCACCACCTTAGTGTTTTTTATGTGCCAGGCACTCTTCTGAGTGCTTTACATATATGAATTTATTTATTCCTCGCCATCTTGGAGGGAGGGACTATTAATATCCCCATTTTTTTTAACAGATGGGGCAGCTGAGGCAGAGAGTGAATGTGCTAGGAGATTTGAACCCAGGTCCTCTGGCTCCAGATTCATCTTCTGAACTTCTCTGACCCTGTCCCCTCTGTTCAGGAGTTGGGGTGCACAGTGTACCCACCCACCCGTGGGCACCATTACTCATCTCCTGGGATGGGATTCTCCCTTCTTTGGGCTGGGAGGAGGGGTTTGGCTGTGGGATGTGGGGAGCTAAGCAATGCGCCTAGCCCCTGGGGATAGCCTGCCAATACCTGCCACTCGGCCAAGTCCAAAAATGGCTTGGGCGCAGCTCCCATCCTGCTATTCTTCCGGAGCCTGGGAAGGGAACAGGAAAGGCTCTGAGGCCTGGCTTGGGTACTGACTCATGGGGAGGTGGGGGGAGCCTCGGAGTCGGGAAGGGCTCAGCATGTGTTGACTTTGTCTTCCTTCCTTGGACACTCACTGGAATAAGACTGGGGCCTGAAGGGTGCCTGGGTGGCTCAGTGGGTGAAAGCCTCTGCCTTCGGCTCAGGTCATGATCTCAGGGTCTTGGGATCGAGGCCCGCATCCGGCTCGCTGCTCTGCAGGGAGCCTGTTTCCTCCTCTCTCTGCCTGCCTCTCTGCCTGCTTGTGATCTCTCTCTCTCTGTCAAATAAATAAAATCTTAAAAAAAATAAAAGACGGGCCTGGAGCCAGGGGCCTGGATCCACCCAACCCAGAGTCTCAAGATGCTGACAGACTCAGCAGGGGAAAGGATACTACATTGAAACCTGGTCACAGCATTCCTCCTGGGAGAGAGGGTCTTTGCATGGTCAAATACATGATTGCCACTCGTGCGAAGGGCACCACCCTCTCCCTGGCCACAGCCTACAGGAAGGCAAGGAAACTAGGGAAGATTTATGACTGCAAATGGGAGAAGAGGACAGGAGCAGCAAAATGGCACCTGAAGAAAGAGGCAGCGTATCCAGAGTCCTGTGTTCCCGGGGTGGAAATGTTCGCCGGACTTTTAAGACGAAGGATATTTAATAATCAAATTTCAACTGTTTAGCGGTGGCTCCCCGCACTGTTGCCCCTAACCTTCCAGACCAACGGCCGGCCACACCCTGGCCTTCCCACCACTTATGGGTGGTGGTGTTCCAGGACTGGAAGTGGCGGTTTGGACAGCACACACAGGGCCCTAGACGGGTCTGGAGAGTGCCAACTCAGGGGATGTGGCCCTAGGAGGCCAGTGAGATGGGCCGTCCGTGACCTGCCCATCTCTCGGGCTTCTCCCCACATGGCCACTAAGGCTCTGAGTCAGGTGGTCAAGACTGCAGACTGAAGAGCTTGATCATGCAGGTTTGACTCACTTACTGCACGTGTAAACGTGGACCCTGTCTTAGACTCTCTGGGCCTTGGTTTCTTTCTTTCTTTTTTTTTTTTTTTTAAGATTTTATTTATTTATTTGACACAGAGAGAGATCAGATCACAAGTAGGCAGAGAGGCAGGCAGAGAGAGAGAGGAGGAAGCAGGCTCCCAGGTGAGCAGAGAGCCCGATGCGGGCCTCGATCCCAGGGTGCTGAGATCATGACCTGAGCCGAAGGCAGAGGCTTTAACCCACTGAGCCACCCAAGTGCCCTGGGCCTTGGTTTCGTCTGTAAAATGAGAATAATAACATAAAGGCTCAGGTATAAAGACTTTATGTGGGTTATCCCGTTTTAACCTTTGCTACAACCCTGAAGCAGGTACTGTTTTCAGGTGCGAACGCCGAGGCAGAGGAAGGGGAAGCAGCTGGCTACATTTCCACAGTAGGTAGTGGAGCTGTGGAAACCCAGGAGGTCTCACTTCAGAAAATGTGCTGTGAGTGAGGACACGGGTCACATGTACCCATGAAAGTAGTTGTGTTAAGTGTATTTATGCAGGTAAAGCTCTCAGAACAATGCCTGGCATATAGGAAGTGCTCAAAAAGTTAAATGTGAGCTCTTGTGCTGTGGTCAGGGATGTGGACACCTGACTCAATGGGCTTAAACATTAAGGCAACTTATTATTTCACCAACAGGAAGTCCTGATGCATTCCTGGCCTCAGGACTGATTGAGTCAACGGTTTGATGACGGCATAAAGACCCAGGAGCTTTCTGTGTCCTGCTCTGCACATTGGATCAAGTCTAAGGTCAGCTACCCTCTTGATGGCAAGATGGCGGCCGGCAACACCTAGACCACCAAGGATCCTTACCCTTTCCCATCAAAAAGAAGAGGCTGTGCCCCTAAACCGGACATCCAAGGCCTTCCCTTCCGTCTGACTGGGCAAGCTGTGTCCTAGGGTCATCCCTGGACCAATAACAGCAGCAAAACAATGCCAAGAGCTGGTTGGCTTTGCCTTCTCTCTACATGCTTGGAACTGATATGGGGGCAGTCTTTCCCAGAATAATGGGGCTGGCCAGAGGGTTTTGCTGGGAAGGGAGAAAGGGGGGTTGGGGATGCAACTTTAAAGCACTAGTGACCCTCGTGAGCTGGAGGATCTGGAGAGGACCCCTGGGTTACACAAATCATTTGAATACAGTGAGTTCATCCAGTGTCCGGTGGTGCCGGATCTAGAGGAGGAAGAGGTTTATTTGGACTGAGGGTGGAGGTGTATTTGTAGGAAGATCCCTAGAGGCTTTGCCTCTGAATCCTGGACTATGAGAAAGATTTCCTCGGCTGGGAAAGCCTGAGAAGAGGTTAGAGGGCACAGCATGGGCAAAGATCTGTGTGCTTCTGGGAAGCTGGGGCTTACGGGCAGAGTAGCCTGGGAGTGGGGAGTATGGAAACATGGCCCTCAGAAGACAGAACCGGGTCCTCTCCGCCTCTTCCCCAGCAGAGAGCACCCGAAGGATAACAACTAGCATTACCAAGCATTTGTGATGTGCACACACTCCTGGGGCATTCAAGACAACGAGATACAGAAAGCTGAAGTCTCACAGCTGCCAAAGGACCCTCTGGTCCCAATACCAGGGCTCTCAACCTGCCCGGTACCTTCCTCACCGGGTCCCCATCCCAGCAGCGGGAGGAGAGAAAGGAGCCCCATCGGGCCAGGGCGTCCAAGCATGAGTCACTGCCGCTGAGGGTGGCCGCTGGCAGGGGAACCCGCCTGTGGCAGACAAAGGCGGGAAGCCAGGTTTTGTCTTTGCTGGGCAGGGAGGTGGCCCCCCTCCCGAGGCCTGAGAGACAGGGACAGGGAGGGTGAACGGATGTGCAAAGGGGGCCTAGAGCCCAGAGATCTTGCTTTCCGGGACTAGCTCCCCAAATCACTGTTTGCTCACTTGATGGAATAACAACCTGCGTTATTTCAAATATGCCATTGAGAGGGGGCAGATGGAATACGGTGAACGCCGAGCGGCTTTTTACCATGCCATTCAAACGTTATTTGTTTTTCTTATTAAAGCAGAAATCCTGGGTTGAAAATGTGAGCAGCGATCGCCTTTGCTGCCCAGCCTTTGTTCTGCTTTTCTACCTTTTGTGGGTTTTTTCCCCCCAGTGTTCTCTACAATGAACATATTTTACTTTTTAATGGACTCCCCGCCCCCACCAAAGAAGAACATTAAAATTCATTATTAAAATTCCTCCGTGGGATATGTCTACATAAACCCATGCATATATGCAGAGAATGTCTTTGGAAGGCAACCTAGAAAAATGGTCAAGCACAGAGCTGACGGGAGGGGAAGGGGGGTGGGCTCTGGGCTGTAGTGTCCATGGCACTGCTTGAATTACAATTCATTTATCTTACCATATGCGTGCAAAACTCTTCAAAAAAGTGTGGGTTTTTTGTTTTTTGTTTTTTAAGATTTTCTTTCTTTTTTTTTTTTAAGTAATCTCCACTCCCAGCATGTGGCTCAAATATTGCTGAGATCAGTCGCCTGGGCGGCTCAGTGGGTTAAAGCCTCTGCCTCCGGCTCAGGTCATGATCTCAGGGTCCTGGGATCGAGCCCCGCATCAGGCTCCCTGCTCAGCGGGGAGCCTCTGCTTCTCCCTCTCCCTCTGCCTGCCTCTCTGCCTACTTGCGATCTGATCTCTCTCTCTGTGTCAAATAAATAAATAAAATTAAAAACAAAAATATTGCTGAGATCAAGAGTCACATGCTGTACCTACCGAACCAGCCAGGGGCCCCTCAAAAAGTTTTCTTTTGTTTCGTTTTGCTTTTAGTCAAGAATATCAACCAGACCCAAGCCCCAAATTTCCATTGGGTCCCACAGTTGCCGTCCTTGGGACTCCGCTACGGGCTCCCCCTTCATTCTCTGTCCTGGCTCTTTAAGAGACACCCCTTTGGAGAGACACTGGGTCAACTGGGAGTCGCCCAGCCAAGTGGCTGTATCTTTTTTTTTTTTTTTTAAGATTTTATTTATTTATTTCACAGAGGGAGAGAGATCACAAGGAGGCAGAGAGGCAGGCAGAGGGGCGGGGGGAAGCAGGCTCCTCGCTGAGCAGGGAGCCCGATGTGGGCCTTGATCCCAGGACCCTGAGATCATGACCTGAGCCGAAGGCAGAGGCTTTAACCCACTGAGCCACCCAGGCGCCCCAAGTGGCTGTTTCTGATAATGTGGGCACCTGACCACTCAGGGAGCCAAACTGTGGGGGTGCCCGTCTGCCTGGAGGACCCCCACCACGGCAGGCAGCTGCTCCTCCCAGGCTCCTCACTGCACCTCTACACCCAAGAGGAAGGCCACGTTTCTTAGGACAGTGCAGGGTCCTCCCAGACCGCCCCTGCCCTTCTGTCTGGCTGATCCTCTCCACTCCCTCATCACTGGATGGACCAAAGGCTGGGAAGCAGAAGAGCCTTCCTTCTCTCACCTCAGGCCAACGCACAAGCTTCCCTGTACCTGGACAGCCCTCCTCCCCCATCTGCCCAGCTAATATCAACTCATTAAGCAAACCTGATCTTAAATGGGCCCTCCTCCAAGAAGTCTTCCCTGATCACTCCTGTCGGAGGCCCTCTGCAGAGCTCCCATAACACACAGGGACTCCCGAGTTTGGGCTCATTTCCTAACCTCACTGATCCCCAGTTTTCTCGTTTTTTGTTTTTTTTTAAGATTTTATTTATTTATTTATTTGACACAGAGAGATTATAAGTAGGCAGAGAGGCAGGCAGAGAGACGAGGAAGCAGGCTCCCTGCTCTTTAAGCCACCCAGGCACCCAGTTTTCTCGTTTGTAAAACACTGCTTAGCTCAGAGTTGTAAGAGATGACATGTCTTAATACAGATAAAATGCTCAAAATAGTGCCTGGTACACGGTAAATGCTCGATAACTCTTGGTTCTTATCATACTTAGAACTGCTGTGTTTTTTTTTTTAATTTAAGATTTTATTTATTTATTTGACAGAGAGAGAGAGACAGCACAAGTAGGCAGAGCGACAGGCAGAGAGGGAGAAGCAGGTTCCCCGCTGAGCAGGGAGCCCAATGTGGGACTCGATCCCAGTACCCTGGGATCATGACCTGAGCCGAAGGCAGTGGCTTAACTGACTGAGCCACCCAGGCGCCCCCAGAACCGCCAGTTGATCGGTCTCCCCCTCTAGACTGTTCTGAGCCTCTTGCACACCGTGGTTGGGGCACGTCATCCTGATAGTCGCTCAGGGGCTGGTACATATTAAAGAATTCTCAAAAAATTCTTGTTAGGGGCGCCTGGGTGGCTCAGTGGGTTAAAGCCTCTGCCTTCGGCTCAGGTCATGATCTCAGGGTCCTGGGATCAAGCCCCACATTGGGCTCCCTCTCAGTGGGGAGCCTGCTTCCTCCTCTCTCTCGGCCTGCCTCTCGGCCTACTGGTGATCTCTCTCCCTCTGTCAAATAAATAAACAAAATCTTAAAAAAAAAATTCTTGTTAAAGAAATGACACGATCCAGTCACACCAATAACTATTTCTTGAGCATCTGCAAAGCGTGTAAAGTATTGAACGCTCTGTATCAAACACCAAGCTACACGTCCTCTCTCTACAGGATTTCCTTTAATCCTTGTGAGGAGGGTGTGCTTTAGATCCTTGTAGTATCCCTTATTCACAGATGGGTAACCCTTCCAGCCTCATCTCCCATTTTATTTTTTCATCATAGCACATCGCCGCCCCCCACCCCGACCCATTATGTATTTATTTGTCTGCTGGTAATAGAACTTGGCTGTCACTCCGCCAGAACAGAAGTTTGGTGAGAACTTGGGTTTTATTCTGTGGTGTTCACTAGTCCTAGCACAGGGCCCGACACACAGCAGGTGTTCAGTTTATATCTGTGCTAAACATCTTTGCTCCTGGAAACCCCGTTGACTCTTCTCCACCCCAGACTAAGGTGGATGCCCCCACCACGTACTCTCACAGCTTGTGCAAATTCTGAGTACTTCCACCTCATCCAACACTGATCAGCCTTCCTTGATATTCCTTCTTAAATCTGTGGTTTTCTTGGCCAGCCAGCAAACTCGGGGAGAATGGGCCCATGGTTAATAATAGAGATAACAGTAAACATTTGTTGAGCATTTAGCATCGGCCTGCTCTTCACCTGGTGTGTCCCATTCACCAGTTTTAAGGAGCCCATGGGTAGGGTCTTGTCTCCTCCTTATGGAGGGGGAAACAGGCTTATGGCAGTGAAAAGACTTGCCGTGGGTCACTGGCTAGTCCCTTGCTCACGGCACCTGAGCCAGGCAGTCTGAATTGAACACTGGGGTCCTTCACCACTATACACATTTCTCTTCGGGAACGACAATAGTCATCGGTACCCCAGACTGAACAGGGAACACTCCCAAATGCCTCGACAAGCAGGAAACAGAAAAGGGGGTTTCTGTTTCCCCAGATTCCCAGCCCCGCTTGAGACAGTGGGAGGTGGGGTGCTAGACAGAAGGCTCTGGAGGGGAGGAATCATGCGGGAGGAATGAGGCCGACTTTCCAACTTGCCTTGCATGGCATTGATCTCTAGAGACATACGGACCAGGTATTTTTTTTTTTTTAATTGTTGCTCAATTTGGGTGTGTCTGGTGTCTCCTTAGGTTCCAGATTCAGGTTGTACGTTCTCAGCTGGAATATTTTTAAAACTGGTTCTGTGGGCTTCCCTTCCAGGAGCCCCCAGTGTCTGTCTGCCCGGAGACTGTGACGTTCATTTTGATCAGCAGTTAAGGGGTGGTCTGGTTCTCCACTGAATGTTACAGTTTTTTTCTTTGCAAGTAATAAGCCATCTGTAGTGACAATTTAAGGGCACATGAATATCTTGATCCTGCTGACTCTTGTAGTGTTTGTTTTGTTTTCTTTTTTTAAGATTTCATACATTTATTTATTCAGAGAGAGACAGCACAAGTCGGGGGAGAGGCAGAGGGAGAGAGAGAACCTGGAGCAGACTCCTCCCTGAGCGTGGAGCCCAACACGGGGCTCGATCCCATGAACCTGAGATCCTTACCTGAAATCAAGAGTTGGACCCTTAACCAACTGAGCCACCCAGGCGCCCTTGTTGTAGTGTTTATTTCTGAGCAGCAGGAAGGGGTGCCCGGCCCTGTTTCCCCTTCTTCGTCCTTGTCAGCCTCCCCTATTGAGGGACTGGCATGAGGTCTTGCTTAACATACCAGATCAGCATTCTGTGGGGCTTGGACATGCTCACCCGTTGGGGAGCCCTGCTGGGTGACTCCAGGGCCTCTGGTCTCTGCCTTCACAGGGTGTATCCAGCCGCTGAAGAGAACGGCAGGGGAAGAAAGGACTCCTTCTGGAACCTCGCCTGAAAATGAAGAGGTGAACCAAACGAGAGAAGAAAATAGTACTGGACTCATCCCCCAGAACCCTGGGCACGTCTGGGAGCAGCTCAGACAAGGCTGTTGTCTTCTTTTTTTTTTTTTAAAGATTTCATTTATTCATTTGACACAGAGAGAGATTACAAGTAGGCAGAGAGGCAGGCAGAGAGAGAGGAGAGAGGAGGAAGCAGGCTCTCTGCCGAGCAGAGAGCCCGAAGTGGGCCTCGATCCCAGGACTCTGGGATCAGGACCTGAGCCGAAGGCAGTGGCTTTAACCCACTGAGCCACCCAGGCGCCCAAGGCTGTTGTCTTCTGTTAGGGACTGTCTCCTGGTAAATACACCTGGTCTAAAGATGGATCTCGCATTCTCTCTGGGGCCTTCAGGTATCTCCAAGCCAACAAAGGAGGGAGGTGGGCCCCCAGGGCGTGGGATGCAGCTGGGAAAACATTAGCTCCAGGCTTTTCCTTTTCCCCTGTTTGCAGGGTCTCCTCCAGCTGCTGACATTCAGCACAGCTCAGGGCTGGGGAAGGCATTTATTCTTTTGAAGTGTGAAGGACACTTCTCAGCTTTGAAAAAATACCATTGCCTGCTTGAATTTCAAATAGTTTAACGCCCCCTCTGCTACCTAGCTGTGATCTAAAGGACTGATTGTTCAGGCCTCAAAGTACCGAATACATGAGCTATGAATGCCCAAAGATGGAGAAGAAATGTCCTTATTCCAATCAAACCTCATGGCTGGAGACGATTGCTGATTTTTGCTCTTAGGTAGCAAGCAAACAGCTGGGAAGTAGACTAGTCAGCCCCGGTTCTGCTGGGGCAACAGCTTGGCTGTCTCTGCACCTTTAGGCAGAAGGAAATGAGCAGCTCCTCTGAGTCAGGGCCACTAGCTCTGGGTGGGACCCTCTGTGGTCAGAGCTGTTTGTCTATGTTGGAAGATTGTATTCACTGTCTTAGGTCAAAGGGCAGAGGGCAGAGCAGGCATCTAGTGGAACGCTGCTGAACACAGGGTACTGCCCACAGGATGGCTGTGGGTGATGGGAGAGGGGCAGAACAGTGCAGCACAGTGTACCATCTAGCCTTGGGTTCAAATCCCAGCTCCGCCACTTATTTACCAGCTGTTTGACTTAGCGAGTAATTTAACCACTCGAAGCCTCAGTTTGTCCTCTGCAAAATGGGGAGCCATAATAATACTCAACTCAGGTGCGCCTGGCTGGCTCAGTCGGTAGAGCACATGACTTGACCTCAGGGTTGTGAGTTCAAACCCCACGCTGGGTGTAGAGATTACTTAGAAATACCCTTAAAAAAAAATAATACTCGGGGCGCCTGGGTGGCTCAGTGGGTTAAAGCCTCTGCCTTCGGCTCAGGTCATGATCCCAGGGTCCTGGGATCGAGCCCCGCATCGGGCTCTCTGCTCATCAGGGAGCCTGCTTCCTCCTCTCTCTCTGCCTGCCTCTCTGCCTACTTGTGATCTGATCTCTCTCTGTGTGTCAAATAAATAAATAAAATCTTTAAAAAAAATAATTCTCAACTCAGGTTGTAGGTATCACAGGTATTAAATGAAGTTGTGGATATTAAATGAGATTGTGTTCACAATCCACTCAAACAGGCAGATATTAAGTGTCCTGTGAACCTCTAAAAATAGTGTAATAATAATGGTGATAAGGGTGATGATCACTATTATTTCTGAGCCTTCGGGCTGCTATGTCAGGGTTGACGAGGAATTGGAGCCGGGGTGAAGCAGGAGTGGGGTGGGGGCTAAGGGAGTATCCAGGGGCACTGAGCTGAGACCAGCAGGTGCAGGAGGCCCTCACCCTGGTGGCCAGCCCCTGTCAGCAGACCTATTCGTGGCAACCCTCAACCTTATTTTTAATGACTGTGTATTATTCCGTTATATGGATGAACTATGGCTTATTTAAGCAAACAGTCATTTTTAAAAAAGATTTTATTTATTTATTTGACACAGAGAGAGGGAGATCACAAGTAGGCAGAGAGGCAGGAAGAGAGAGAGGAGGAAGCAGGCTCCCCACTGAGCAGGGAGCCCGATGCAGGACTTAATCCCAGGACCCTGGGATCATGACCTGAGCCGAAGGCATAGGCTTTAACCCACCGAGCCACCCAGGCGCCCCAGCAAACAGTCATTTTTAATAGCTGCAGAATATCTCCATGATTAGATGGATCACATTTTAGCAGGGAAGCAAAGGGGTGCATTAGAATCAGAACAGGCTTTGAAGATAGAGATCATCGACCCTTTAATCAACATTTTTTTCAGCCTTGACTCCGGGCCAGGCCCTGTGCTCTGTGCCAGGGTAAAGAGGACAGACATGGACTTGCTCCCACAGTGCTCATGGGCCACAGGGGAGACAGGCATATAATCAGACTTGAGTTTAAACCCCTGGCTATGTGAGCTTAAGCAAGTCACGTGTCTTCTCTGAGTCATACTTTCCTCATATTGAAGCTCAATGTACAGTGTTACAAGCACAGTATTCAGCCAACAAATACTACTTCTCTCTTCTTATGATTAGTGGTTTTAAACATATATATATGTATATTTTATTCTTTTGTTTTTGTGGATACTGTAGTCATAGATATCCTCATAAATGTCTGGGTTTGTTGTTGTTGCTGTTGTTTGCTTTTTTTGTGCATGGGTTATTTATCATTCTGGGATGAGTTCTGTTATCCAGCTAAATAAACTTTTCTAAACGCTCTGCTACTTCTCAGTGTTCACTAGGCAGAGGCGTGGGTAAGAGCCACTGAATTGGTGACAGGCAGTGTTAGCAAACAGGTCCCCAGACTGGAGGTTTGATTTCTCAGTGGCCTTTTTACCGTTTCTCCAACATGCTGAGGAAATTCCTGCCTCAGTGCCTTTGTACTTGCTGTTCTCTCTGCCTAGAGCGCTGTTTGCCCGGATATTGTCCTACATTCTTCAGGTCTTTAACTCAAATGTCTCTATCAGAGAGGCCGTTCCTACTCCCTGCCCCCAGCACCCCTCCCCATCCCCTGACTCTGCTTTGTTCTCCATGGTAACTCTTATTACCTCTGGAATATTACCTGGAATATTACCTCCGTGGCACCTCTTATTACCTCAATAAAATGTAATCTTTGTGAAAGCCAAGATGCTGTCTGACCTGAGCCTGGAACAGTGCCTGACACACAGTAGGCTCGCAATAAAAATTTATGGCACGAGTGAATAAAGAGGTCAAATGAGACTACTCACAATACTCACAGTGTTTGCTAGTGCCTGGAAACTGTAAAAACCTGCTCGAACGGAAGGGAGAGTCATAATAATTGGAAACTTAATACAAGACCTTATTTGGGTGGTAGGCCATTGAAGATCTTGGCTGGGCCGTGTGCAAGTGGGGACTGGGGTGAGGGAGGAAATATTTCCTCCGTGCCAAGCTGCAGCAAGAGGCTAATGGCCTCCACAGGGATCCAATCCAATTAAGGCCCTGGCTCCGAGTCAACTCGGGTTCCCTTCCTGGCTGCTGCTGCTTCCAAGTGACAAAATGAAACCTGTAACTTTCCCAAGAGGAGACAGTCTCCAGGCGAGCAGGGCAGGAAAGGGGCTGCGGGTAGGGTTTCTGCTCCCAGGGAAGCAGATGTGCCTTGCACCCAAATCGTTTTAATGCTGTGTGTGTGTGTGTGTGTGTGTGTGTGTGTGTGTGTGTGTGTGTGTGAGAGAGAGAGAGAGAGAGAGAGAGAGAGAGAGAACCAGCCAGGATCAGAGGCTGGGTCACCACCCTCAGGACCTGTCCTTTCAGGGAAGGAGCTGGAAGCAGTCAGTGGAAAACAGATGAAAGCAAGCAGACCTGGGTTCTCCTGCTCCCACCTCACTGTGTGGCGGGACCGGAAACCAAGCTGGGGAAAGCTCTCATTCTGCTCTAGGTCACATAGCTCCATACAGCACAAGTGGAAAGGCAAGGCAACTGTCCACAGGTTTAATATATATTTTTTTAAGATTTTATTTATTTCACAGAGGGAGAGAGATCACAAGTAGGCTCAGAGGCAGACAGAGAGAGAGGAGGAAGCAGGCTCCCTGCTGAGCAGAGAGCCCGACGTGGGCCTCAACTCCAGCACCCTGAGATCATAACCTGAGCTGAAGGCAGAGGCTTTAACCCACTGAGCCACCCAGGCGCCCTCCACAGGTTTAATCTTAATTGCACTCAGAATGCTCTTTCAACTGTTTCTTTCTTTCTTTTCTCTCTTTTTTCTTTTCCCTTCCTTCCTTTCTTTCTTCCTTCCTTCCTTCTAAAGATTTTATTTATTTGAGAGAGAGAGAGAGCACAAACGGGGGGGGAGGGGCAGAGGGAGAAGCAGACTCCCTGCTGAGCAGGGAACCCCATGCTGGGCTCAGTCCCCAGACTCCAGGATCTGACCTAGGCTGAAGGCAGCCGCTTCACGGACTGAGCCACCCAGCTGCCCCTGTTTATTTCTTTTTAAAACCAATTTTTGGATAAGTAATACATACCCAAGGACAGACATTTTCAGTTATGAAACAAAACAGTGTATAGTAAACAAAGGTGCACCTCTGTCCCCTGTGATCTGGTTCTCCTCCAGTGGGTAAATACCGTTAGCAATTTCTTGTTTGTCCTTCCAGAGAAAAATGCATACGTGATGTAAGATAAATTACAGGTTATGAAAAGATGATTCACGGGTGTGTGCGTGTGATATACGGGCATGCAAAGATGATATATGGGTATCACATTAAATTCTGGATTATATAGAAAGACCTAATATCATAATGAGTCTCCTTATCCAAGAACAGATCATGCCTCTCGATGTGTCCAAGCATTTTCCAAGTTTTTCATGAATATATATATTCTCTCACACATGTAAGTTTCTCAAAAGCATGAACATTTTTTTTCCCAAAGGGAACTTGTACATATTATTTAGATGCTCTCTTATTTTTTAAATGTTTTCATATTTTTGGTCACTTATACATGAGATATTTTGTTCCATTACAATTTAAAAGATGGTATATAGGGTTTGTATATAGAAAGACGCTGATTTCTAAAAGAATATTAACTTTGTATCTCATTGCTTTTGCGAGGTCTCCTATTGTTGGCAATAGATTTCCAGCTGGTTTTCTCTGGAAATAATGTTGAAGACAGCCAACCCAGTAGATCCTGTGAGTATGTTAGTAAATTCTTTTCGATATGAATAATGGCCTCTCACATCTGTGTAAACCTTCCCTTCCTTTCCTGATTCAATATAACCCTCCGACACTTGGCAGAAGAAGAAACTGAGGCTTAATCAGGTGGAACAATTTGCCCAAACTAGTGAGTGGCTGAGGTGGAATTTGAACCAAGGCCTGTTATGCAACATCTTTTGACCTCAGGATCATGAGGCAAAGGAGAAATTGAGTTGAGGAGGGGTTTGTGCCGAAGAAGCAGAAGATGACAGTTTTTGAATGTCTACACTGCGCTAAAAACTTTATGTACCATTTAAAAAATTCGATTTGATTTAAGTAATCTCTACACCCAAACTCACAACCCTGAGATCAAGAGTCACATGCTCTACTGACCAAGCCAGCCAGGTGCCCCTATGTGCCATCTTTTCAAACACTTATAAGAACTCTTTTTTTTTTTTAAGATTTTATTTATTTATTTGTCAGAGAGAGAGAGAGGGCACAAGCAGGCAGAGTGGCAGGCAGAGGCAGAGGGAGAAGCAGGCTCCTTGCCCAGCAAGGAGTCCAATGTGGGACTCGATCCCAGGACCCTGGGATCATGACCGGAGCCGAAGGCAGCTGATTAACCAACTGAGCCACCTAGGCATCCCATAAGAACTTTTTAAGACCAGCTTTATGAGCAGATGGTTGGCCAGGGTATGAGCAACACGGATAAAGAGGTCTGGGTTTGATTATTGGCTCTGCCACTTACTAGCTGTGTGACTCTAGGCAAACTGCTTAACTTTTCTGAACCATTTTCTCCACTGTACCCTTGTTTCAAATGGTACCTAGATGGTCGTTTTCCTAATGAAGGTCCATCTACTGGGGCTTGTGGCCAGGAGGAACATGTCAGTCCTTGGACCCACACACTAGAACACTCTCCCAAGGGCCTAGAAAAGCTGAACTGAAATGTATCTCCAGCTCCTGTCTTTGATTCTTCCAGGGGACCCCCAGATCTATAGAGAGGCTGGAAAGTTTGGTGCTCCTGTGAACACAGCATTCAGGTTAAACGTTAGCCAGAATTATGGCTAAGTCACACTTAGCAAGATTTTATAGGACCTAATTCACATCAATAGGAACAGAGTTGAAATTCAAAGCTGCGTTGGGATTTTCCATAGGTGGGTTGACTGGTATCACCAAAGAATAATTGAACATCTATAATATGTGCAGTGAGAGAAACAACAATATGTACTTAGGAAATGGGAACTTAAAAGGCAATGCTTGAAATTTATTTTAATTATTCTTTCACTTAGTCTGATTATTGTTATCCTATACAATGTGCCGGGCACTGAGTTAAGCATAGTAGAGCATAAATAATAAGTAATGTGTATTGAGCACATAGTATATGCCAGGCACTGTGTTAAGTGCTTTACATTTATTAACCTGTATAATCTCCATCACAAGCCTGTGAGGTAGGGATTGTCATTACCGTCATTTTGCATGAGGAAACCAAAGGTACAGAGAAAGTAACTTGCTCAAAATCACATGGCTGGGAAGTGAAATATTTAGCTCAAGTAAGGATGTATACGACAAGTTTCCCCATGCTCCAGGAAGTTCACAGAATACCAGGGCCAGAACACATTGATAGGAATAGTAATCATAGCTAATATTTATTAAATGCTTCTTATGAAATGCTTTGTGCAGATATTATCGCATTTAATCCTCACAATGACTTTATGAGTTAGGTTCTCTTGTATGGCCTGCTGTAGTGAGGAGGGAACGTATTTGAGTAACCCACCCAAGCTGGGGTTGGAAATCAGGCAGTCTTCTAGGGAAGCACACACTGAGAACTTGCAACACTACCCTGACCTTGACCTTGATCTATCATGTAGCATCCAGACCAATGCAACAGTAGAAAGATGCTCCATGGAGCAGGGGGATATATGAATGGGCCTTGAAGGCTGAGTAGGAGCCCACCTTTTCCCATACCCACTTAGTGGACAGTGTAGCAAAGAGATAGTCGTGGGTTCAAATCTCAGGCCCACCATCTTCCCAGCTGAACAGCTTCTGTTTTTCTGTTCTGACCCTGTTTCCTTAATTGTAAAATGGGGAGCATGAAAACTATTCCTCTGACACCCCCTGAGGAATAGATATGACTGGTTCTGGAAACAACCAGCTAGGTGTCTGGCATACAGTGTGGGAGCTCAGGGGTCAAGCTGATTCACACATAGGGACAATATCAACAGTCCCTACAGAGCACTTATCACACGCCAGGCACCATTCCAAGCACTTAACATAGATTCATTACCAACAATCTTATCAAATAGGTACAATTTTTAGGTCCATTTTACAGATAAGAGCCTGTAGCACAGAGAGACTGAGTAAGTCATGCTGAGCTAGGAAATGACAGTGGAAATGGGGCAGTCTGGCCCCAGAGTGCACGTGCATAGCACCTCTCTACTGCCTCAGCTGTAGAAAGTGGGGTTGAGAACTTTGGCCCTCAACGCCACATGATCAAGAGTGGGAGGAGGGAAGTGTATCATTAGGGGAAGCTTTCTGGAGGCGCCATCTTGTCTTGGAAAACCTGACTCCTTGGCAAGTGGCGATCATAACACACACAAAGCACCTGGCATCTCAGACCAGGCAAGCAGGACCCTCCGGAGTATGCCCGGGGTACAGGAAACCATAGCACAAACATGGCTCGTTCACTCATTCCCTAAGTTATTGCGTACCATGGGCAGTTCCACAAGCTGGAAATATAGCCATAAACAAAATCAAACTAAAATCCCTGCTCTCATGGAGTCGATGTTCTAGTGTGGGGAGACAGAAAAGATGCAAATAAATAAGTAGACTATATGAGCAAGGGTGGTAGTATGGAGGGAGATAAAGTGGAGGGTGGAATGAGATAGAACAGCTTGCACTGTCAGATAGGATGGTATCTGGGTTCTGTCAGAGTGGGTGCCATGAGAGCAAAGACCTGAAGGAGGCAAGGGAGTGAGAGTCGCCGGAATTCTGGGGGAGGCAGAAGAACAAGTGCAAAGGCCCTGAGGCAGTAGTGTGTTTGGCCTGTTGAAGGAATAGCAAGGAGATGGGTGTGGCTGGGGTAGAGAGCAAAGGGGAGAGCAGTTAAGATGAGGTCAGATGGGTGTGGGGGGAGGTGGGAGGGAGAACACATCTCCACCCATCTTTAAAGTTGGTGTGTGTGCTATAGAAACAAACATGAGTTTAGAATGCAAACTATGCATACGTTTCACAGTTGGAAAATGAGACTTGAATGCAAGGTGCTCATGGAGTCTCCCCTTTGTAAACATCCCAACTCACCCCCTCTCTGCCCATCCCTGTGAGCCCATGGGGTTGAAACTGGGAAACCCAGGTAAGAGTGACTGTGACCAGGTTTCTAAGCATAGGCGTGGAGTCTGAGCCTCGGAGACCACCACTGCCTTGGCTTTCTGAGGAGGAGAATGTCTGGTTTCCTTTCACTTAAGATCTGAGTGTAGTCAAGGAGGTCTAAAGAGCCCTGCTTCCAGGCTTTCCTCATCTCCTTATCCTGGTGCTGGGAGGCCAGTACGTGACCAGCAACAGACACCGCAGGGAATGTTCCCTGATTCAAACTGAATTGGATAAACCCTCAGGCACACCTGGGAGAATAGGATGCCTGGAAATGTTCCTTGGCTCCAGGGCCAGTTTGGGGCCTTCTCTGAGGTTTCATTTGACCCTTTTAGACTTGGATTTGCTTTGAACTGGTTGACCACTTTGGTTGCTTTTCAGGCAGGGTGGAGGGGGGCGGATGGAAGGAACCTTGGGCTCAGTTCATAATTTCGTGAAAAACTGGGTTCCGTTCCAAGTCCAGACAGGCACTGCAGTTTGTTTTAGGTTCAAGTCCCTATCTGGGGGGCAGCACCCTGGCATTTATTTCTTTTCAACAAACAAGCTGGTCAAGGAGAGAGTTGAATATGATGTCATCCTAGCTTGCAGGGGTGAACTGGGACGGGACAAGGCTCATGGCAGAGCTGACAGCCACCACTCACTGAGCCTTGCGGTAAGGCATAGACTGGAAAGAGCACCCCACCTGCCATAATGAAACTGAGGCTTAGAGTCAGCACTTCATCTGACTCTAGAGCAGTGCTCTTGACCTCTGGGGACACTGCCTTGTTCACGGAGTCCCTACCAGAATATTTGAGCAATTTGGTATGGTCTGGGAGAGGAAGAAGCTGTAGGTTTCATAGTATTTTCATGCGTACATTCAATTTGTTCAAACACTGAGACGTGTTAATGCACTAAGGGTATAGAGAGACAAGCCTCCTACGACTGGCCTTCATCATTCAACTTGACCTGAGAAGAGGGGAAAAGTTGTAAGTATTACCCAAAGTCAGAAGAGGAAACAAGTAACTCTTTCCAGAGGGGGGGTGATATTTGTTCCAGGCATTCAGAAGTAGCAAACCTGGACTAGGTGCCTACCGTCTGCCTCGCTCCAAGGATCACAGTCCCTGCCTTGGGGGGGCTGAAAACCCAGGACAGTTTCTCCGTTTAAGGACCACCTATATAAAAATTGTCCTGATGCTTGTTAAAATGTGAATTTCCCCTGAGAAGGGGAATTGGATGGATAAAGCAGGACTGGGTGTAGCAGTCAGGTGATTCTGATGCACACTCGAGTTGGCCAGGTGAGTGGGGGTAAGAAATCAGTCTAGGCAGGGGGAACAGCATGGAAATGGCTTGGAAAATGGCTTTTTTGGTCTTCAGGCACTGGAGTGGCAGCTCAAGGCTCTTGGAGAGGGATCCTGTCCCTGCTGTTTACCACCCAGAGCCTGGAAGACACGAGGGGTTCATAAATACGTGTCAATATGCTGGCTCCCAAGATAGAAGTGACCGAAGGAAGAGTCGAAGGAAAAAGAAGTCAGAGGAGGGGAAAAAAAGGTGTTTCTAAGAAGATGAAAACTTTCCAAAAAGTCCCTCCGGAAGGCAGCTCCGCCTAACAGAGGGAGTTGGGGAGGTGGCCGCCGCGGGAAAGGGCTGAGTCCAGTGCGCTGTAGCGGTGGTGGTGGTGGTGGTGGTGGGGGGAAGACAGAACGGGAGGCGCCTCCTCGCCTCCCCAGGCCAGCCGAAGGCATGAGGTCACCGGGCAGGGCGCCAGCAGCAGCTGCGAGGACACGCCCGCGTCGCGGCGGGAGGCGGTGTCAGGCTCCGGCCCCCGGGGGGACTTTCCCTCCCGCCCCCTCGGGAGGCGTGGCCCGGAGTCCCGCCCACCTACGGCCCGAGCCTGAGCTTCTCCACCGCCCTCGCCCGAGGCCACGCCCCCCGAGCTTCGGCCTCCCGGTTTCCTCCAGGGTCCCGAGACGCCGGGCCTTGGCCCCGCCCCCGGCAAGGCCCCGCCCCGGGCCCCGCCCCGCGGCTTGAAGCGGCTCGGGCTGAGGC
>LNAC01000030.1:8326193-8341464 GCA_002007465.1 Ailurus styani
TGCCTCCTTGTGATCTCTCTCCCTCTGTGAAATAAATAAATAAAATCTTTATAAAGTAATCTCTACATCCAATGTGGGGCTCAAACTCAGAACCCTGGGATCAAGAGTCACGTGCTCTACCGACTAAGCCAGCCAGGAAGCCAGGCATCTCCCCCCCTCTTTCTGTCTGCCTACCTGCCTTCTTTCCTTCCTTCCTTCCTTCCTTCCTCTTTCTCTCTTCCTCACTCCCTCCCTACCCCTTCTTTCCTTCCTTTCTCTCTCTCTTTCTTTTAAGATTTTTTTTTCCTTACAGAGAGAGACAGCGAGAGAGGGAACACAAGCAGGAGGAATGGGAGAGGGAGAAGCAGGCTTCCTGCCGAGCAGGGAGCCTGGTGTGGGGCTCAGATCCCAGGACCCTGAGATCAGGGCCTGGGCCGAAGGCAGACGCTTAGCAACTGAGCCACTCAGGCGCCTGCTTTCTCCCTCCCTCCTGCCCTCTCTCTCTTTCTTTTCTTTTTCTTTCTTTCTTTCTTTCTTTCTTTCTTTCTTTCTTTCTTTCTTTCTTTCTTTCTTTCTTCCTTCCTTCCTTCCTTCCTTCCTTCCTTCCTTCCTTCCTTTCTTTCTTTCTTTCTTTCTTTCTTTTCTTAAAGCTGAAATACAGTGTGACTCTAAGTAAGGAGCATACCCTCCGCCTTTTTCTTTTTGTGATAAAATTATTCCAACTTTACATGTGCAGTAACTCATCCTTATGGAAAGGATTCAGTTCTCAATATGATAGAGTTGTAAACGTGTCAATCGTCTGTAATAATTTAAGTATTGGATTTTACCACCACAACACATAGCTAATTATTTGTATGTGTGAGAGAAAGAAAATCTGAGCAATCATTGGAGACTAGAAAAGCAAGCAGTTGGGTAAAAGCTGAAGTAAATAGTTAAGAACTTTTAAGGATATGTGAGTTCTGTGCTTGTTTTCCTCTGCTAACAACCAGTTCCTTTATATTGGAGGTGGAGACTGGGTGGTAGGTGACTAGAGGGAAAGTTCACTAAAAACTGAAGACAAACTAAAGTGGGCTGTTGTGCTGCTAAGGAAGCTGGCAGAGTGGTGGCCATGACAGCTGGTGGACTAACAAGCTAATGGGAGAAAAAGAAGGTGTTCAGACTTCGGAAATGAAATTTTGGCCTTGAACATACAAATGTCTGAGGCAGAATTGAAAAATTTTCAAAGAAATAAACTTAGGAAGAGTGTGCTGTTTTATATTATTTGATGTTCTAATTTATAGCGTATTTTAGTTAGTACAGAGATTCAGAATATTGGCTTAGAAATGTTGAGGGCTTGTTGATTCTTCATTAAACCATGTAAAAACTTGCTAGCAATCAGTCATACAAGCTTTATTTGCATTTTATAATTGTCTGCAGGACCCTTGCTTACAAATATACTGTTTTTTAATCACGTGGCATAAGTAGCATCTAACTTTGGTCTGCTCTCTTTTAAATATTGGCCCCCAATTTGGAAAGTAATGTCATGTCCTTTCTGCTTCCTAGTATATTCATTTTATATGGAATGGGCACTTTAAAAAATGTGTTTTTTTTCCCCAGTTATAACAAACCACATTCATTTACTATAGCCAACCTAGAAAACACAGAAAAGTACACGTAAAATAAAATTACTTATAACCCCTCCTTTGGAAATGGCTACTATTTCTATTTTGTTATATGTCATAGTCTTTTCTATAACCTTGCATGAATTATTGATGAGAGTATTTAATGTTCTTCATGACAACAAAATACTTGCAATGAAAAATGAAGCCCAGTCTAGTATGTAGCATGTATTAAGTTGTGAGTTGGTTTAAAGGAGATATACTTTATTTCACTTTTTTCAAAGTAACTCAGATTGTATCTGTATTTATCTTCCCAATGGCACTAAAAGAGCATTTACCTTGTTTGATTTTTGCTGGAAGAAAGCAAGCTTTTTTTTGTTGTGAAATTTTCCAAAACCTAGAATTGCTCATAGAATATTGATTAAATGGCCTGAAGGTAGACTGTTTCTTTACATTCTTTAGGAGAAATCTGTTCTGAAAATCCAAATTATTTTTTGGCATTAATTTTCCACTTCAATCTTGTAGTAGGTGCCCATTTTATAGTTAGAGGAGATAAGATACAATCTTTGTCTAGAAATGGTCCAGCACAGTAAAGGGATATTAATAGAAGCAAATGTTAATTGAATACTTTCCATACAGTAAGTACCGGAGAGAGAAAGAAAGAAGAGCAGGTGTCTGGTCTTCAGGGAGCTCACTATATAGCCTAATGGACAATCAGCAGGTGAGTAAATGCACCATAGTTGATGGCTTTTTCCTATATAGTATAGTAACTTTTTGTCTTGTGCTTTTAAAAGTCCAGTTGAGGGGCACCTGGGTGGTTCAGTGGGTTGAGTGTCTGTCTCTGGATTTCCGCTCAGGTCGTGATCTCAGGGTGATGAGATTGAGCCCTGTGTCAGGCTCTGTGTGGGGCGTGGAGCCCACCTAAGATTCTCTATCTCCCTCTCCCTTTGCCCCCCACCTCTAAGAAAAAAATTCCGGTTGAATTAAGACCTTAAGAAATGATTTATGTGACAACCTAAATGAGCTGTTTGACTTAGAGATGAGTGAAATGTCTATGTTGTATGCTGACAGATGAAGGGTAGTTAGTATTATGGAATCAGTAGATTATCAGTTGTTTACAGAAACTGGTATCTTTTCCCTCAATAGTTTAGTTATGTGTTAATATTCTGTAATTTTAATCTGTCTAAAATAAAACTGATATTACTTGCCTCAAATGTTAAATGGATCCAACTTTCTCTAGTTTGTTGAATTAGATACAACTTGATCTGGCAGTCAGAGTCTTTCAGATCATGACCCAGCTCTGTTCCTGGTCTTATCTCCCACAGCAGCTGCACATTTACCTCATATTCTAGCTAGACTCATCCTGAACATGCCCTGAACTTCTCAGCCTTCATGTAAGATTTTTGCTGGTGTTTTCTTCATCTGAAGTATCTTTGACTTCTCCAGCGCCTCTCCCACCTCCAATTTCTGCCTGCCAGAATAGTAATCATTCTTTTTTAATTTAGTCATTGAACAAATATTGAGGTACTGTTGTGGTGGCTTGGCTACCTCAAGGAACAGCATGGAGTTCATATTCAGGTGGGGCAAGCAAACAATAAATGTATGTCTACTAGTGATAAGGGCTATGAAGAAAACTGAAGTAGGGTAAGCAGTATGGAGAATGGTAGGGGGTGCTGTTTTTGATTTAACAGGGCATTTGGATAGCCTTGCAGAGACTAGACTATAGGAAAGCATAGTCAGAAGCAGAGAGACCAATTAGGTGTTATTTAGTAATTCAGGCAAGAGTTGATGGGTTGGACTAAGGTGGAAGTAGTCTGATTCTGGATATATTTCTAAGATGGAGATAACAGGATTTCATGATGTGGAATATGAGAGAAAGAGGAGTCAAAGATGATTCTGAGATTTTTGTTCTGGAGAAATAGAATGGTGGAGTTGCCATTAATTGAGATGGGGAAGGCTGTGGAGAGCTAGTTCTGACAGGGAGGAGGTCAGGGATTAGTTTTTGACATGTTATATTTGAGTATGTTAAGACCTCATGTAATCTGTTGTCTAGTGGGAGAGGCTTATGTTAAAGAAATACACAAATAACGACAGTATATAATTACATTAAGGATAAGAGTAGGGCATCTTGAGAAGGAATGGCAGGAAATCTGATTAAATAGAAGCTGAGTCGGGGTTCTCTGAGAATTGATGTTTGGATGAGTGGTGATTAAGAGAAGAATGAGGAGAAGAGGATTCTAGGCTAGAGGAATTGATATATTTGAAGGCTGGAAATATTCAACAAATATTTTTGTTTGAGGGTATGACCAAAATAGAAAAAAATTGAGGTACAGAGTGAGCTATAGATGGACCACATCTTGGAGGTCTTTGTAGGTCATGTGAATTCTATCTTTAGTAAAAAGAGCAGTTCTCAGTTTAAGCAAGGGAGTACCATGGTTTGATGTGCATTTTAAGTTGAGTAGTCTGGAAAAGGAGTTGGAGAGGAGAGGCAAGAGTGGAAACAAGGCAAACTACATGGAAGCCATTGTAGTTGAGAAAGAGATGGTAGTTTGGATTAGGGTGGTGATGGGGAGAAGAGAATGGATTTGAGATAAATTTTGAAGGTGGAATCAATAGGAAGATACTGAAGGAGATGTATGTGAGTTTCTAATCAGATTTGCTGATTGATAGCAGTGCCTTTTATTGAGGTGGAGGAGGAGCAGACAGTGTTCAGGTTTGACTTGATGAGTTTCAGATGACAGATGTCACGTGGAGATGTTCAGACTTAGGAAATGAAATTTTGGCCTTGAACATACAAATGTCCGAGACAGAATTGAAAAATTTTCAAAGAAATAAAGACTTAGGAAATGAAATTTTGGTTTTGAGCGTACAAATGTCTGAGGCGGAATTGAAAAATTTTCAAAGAAATAAACTTAGGAAGAATGTGCTGTTTTATATTATTTGATGTTCTAATTTATAGCATATTTTAATTAATACGGAGATTCAGAATATTGGCTTAGAAATGTTGAGGGCTTGTTGATTCTTCATTAAACCAAGAAGAATCTAGTAGAAAATTGGATATACAGATCTGATGTTCAGACTTGATATACATGATGTTTATGTGGTATTTAAAGTGTGTGAGAGGGACGCCTGGGTGGCTCAGTTGGTTAAGCAGCTGCCTTCAGCTCAGGTCATGATCCCAAGGTCCTGGGATCAAGTCCCGCATTGGGCTCCTTGCTCGCATTGGGCTCCTTGCTCGGCAGGGAGCCTGCTTCTCCCTCTGCCTCTGCCTGCTACTCTGCCTGCTTGTGCTCTCTCTCTCTCTCTCTCTCTCTGACAAATAAACAAATAAAATCTTAAAAAAAAAAATAAAGTGTGTGAGATCATGCAGTGGATGAATTAGGTAGGAGTAGCAGGGAACATGCCCAGGACCAAGTTCTGAGGATCTCTCAACACTTAGGGGTGCAACATTAGATGAGAAACTGGAGAAGGAGAGCGAGGAGCTGCAATAGGGCAGCATGGGGAAGAGGAGGACTACAAGCATGAAGCGCCAAAGAAGCCAGAGAGGCTTTTGAGAAGGGGAGTGACCATTGTGTCAAGTAAGATGAAGGTCTGTTTGACTTATCGGCCTGGAAGTCGTTGGTAACACTGCTCTATATGGTGGTCCCTGGTGGGGGAAGCCAGAGTGGCGTAGGTGGAAGAGTGAGTAGAAGCAGGAGCAGGGGAAAAGTGTAAAGCCAGCTCTAATAAGGAACTTGGCGATGTAGAAGGGATGGATTGGTGGCCAGAGGGAATACATTTTAAGGGGAGGCATTTTTAAAAATTACGAGCTGCAAGAGCTACAATGTTGGAAGGAACACTATACCGTCATGTTAGAGGGGAAAATATTTCCCATGGGAGTCATCATAATTCACTGGGATGCCTTTTTCACTGCGAGGAAGGTCTGTTTTGTGTATATTTAGAATAGATGTGCTTATTACCACTGACTGATTTTTCTGTTGCATTTCCCAAATGCATGACTTAGAGTGATTATATAGACGAGTATTTTATATTTAATGGATATAATATAAACATTTATGGGGTGCTTTCTATGTGTCAGACACTGTGTTAAGTGCAGGACTTGTATTAATAAAATGTTGGCTGAAGGAATGTACAGAAGCTTTTCTTCTCCCTTGCACAGGGTTGATTCCAGAGGAAGCTGGTGGGAAAAGAAGAGAGAAAATGTCCTGTGTTGGGGATAAGCAAATGCTTATTAAATTCACAGAAATCTTCGTATAAGAAGCCAGAGAAATAGAATATGATGCAAATCGCTGGGCTCAGTTCATACTGATTTAGTGCCTCAAGACTGTTATTTTAGATTGAAATGAAGATTTACTTTTATTCCTTGCACAACAGAAAAGAGCGAAGGGAAAGCCCACAGTTGTGTCCTGTCCCTTAGTGTGGCTTGACAGCCAGTGGGATGAAGAGTTGTAGTCACAGTCTTGATGACTCAGCAGGGACTATTGTGCTAGATCATAGTGTTGCCTTGGTGTTGCTTGTAAGGTTCTTTCTATCCTTCGTAGTAATTGGGATTCGAGATCCCAAAGGCAGAGCCAGGGAATGATTGTTGACTTGAAGTCTCATTTGTATTCCCTCTGTAGGTACTAAATAGTCTATTTCAGAGTTGAAGATGGTTAGAATTAATATTTCAAGTCGGCAATTGAGTTGAAGTTGAGTTGAGTTGAGTTGGATGACTGGGTCTTTGTTACATTGCTGTCATGCTATAGTGGTTAAGAGCATGGTATCTGGAGCTGTATGGACTATTTCAGTACTGGTACCACCTTTCACTAGCTGCCTTCGGGTCTCCACTAGGGTAATGGTATCTACTTCTTGGACTTTTGTAAAGATTAAAAGAGTTAATACAAGAAAAAAAAAAGTCTGGTAGATAGTAAGCATTGTTTGCTTATTATTATTCCATGGGCCTCTGCAATGCTGAGTTAAGACTATATTGGTTTATGGTTATTTTATTTTATTGTTATTTTTAAAAATATTTACTTATTTATTTGAGAGAGAGAGAGCGAGCACATATGAGCAGGGAGGAGAGGGAGAAGCAGGATCCTCACTCAGCAGCCTCGATCCCAGGTCCTGGCTCTATCCCAGGACCCCTGGATCCTGACCTAAGCCAAAGGCAGATGCTTAACAGACTGAGCCACCCAGGCATCTCTCATGGTTAGTTTATGTGTTCAATATATACGGTTTCAGTCTCCAGGATGTTACTAAGAGAGGCATTTTCCAGGCTGCCACTACAAAAAAATAGATAGGGGAACTTATCATTCTTTATCAGAAGAGCGTATTTAGTGTAAAAAAAAAAATTCAAGATTAGACTTGAATTTATTCCTGAATTAAGTGAACCATGATTCTGTTGACACTTTCTAGATAACTAAAAGACATTCAGATTGGACTCTGCCATCTTAGACTCTGCCTCAGCAGCTCTTTCTGGACTAGTAGCTAAAGCTTAAGAGTTTATTATTAGTAAGAGTGGTTTTCTTTTTTCTTCCTTTCTGTTTTAGTGAGAGCATAAAAGAACTAAAGAGGAGTAATCTGTGGCTTGTAGGATCTAGTGGTTCTGTGGAAGTACTTTTGAATTATGGATTTGGTATAATGGGTCCTTGTGCTACTACATTTCACTATTCCTTGATTTTTGTGGTATATATTTATAAAGAGCTGGTCATATATTAACTGACATTTGTGTAATGCTTTCTTTACGGGAAATACAGACATGTTTAGGAGAGATTAGATTCTACTTAATTTGTAGCAGAAGATATTGAGCTAGTGTAGATTGACAAGTTTTATGCCTAGTAATTTTTAAGGGGTAAGAGTCGAGAGAGTTGAAGTCTCCTAATTCTTAATTTATTTCTAGACCCTGAGTTTGTTGTTGTTTTTGTTTTAAATTTTTACTTTATACCACAGTGGGATGATAATCAAACTTTAAAACTTTAGCGTGGCTCTAATTGATAGGTGATGGAAGGATCGTGAACTGATTATAAGACAGTTCATTTTATGACAATGCTTTAAGCTTCTTGAAACTACTTAATTTATTCCTGTATAATATAGAGTACACCGATACATGAAAACGAAGAGTAAGTTTTTGTTTTTCTGCTAAGTCTGAATAAGAGTTACAAGATAACGGCATCACAAGTTTACTCTTTCTGGCCCAGGCACAGTGTGCCAAACCCTTTACATGTTAGCTAATTTAATCCTCCTATAAACTTTGAAATAGGTACTATGGATACTATTTTACACGTGAGGCTTAGAGAGGTCATTGCTTGTGTGTGGTTGAGGGGCTGGTAAGTAGCAGAATTGGGATTTGTACCAAGGTCTTTGTTATCCAGAGCCTGACTCTTAACCACTAAGATTTTTTTAAATTTGTTTATATCCTACTTCTTTATTTGAAACTCGA
Organism: Ailurus styani; assembly: GCA_002007465.1. NCBI lineage: Eukaryota > Metazoa > Chordata > Mammalia > Carnivora > Ailuridae > Ailurus > Ailurus styani. The sequence goes on from LNAC01000030.1 coordinate 8,334,189, forward strand.
ATGTTTATCTAAAATAGTTCTGTTTTCACTCTTGTCTGTATTCAGTCACTCTGAAAGATAAAAAATAAAAGATTCTGAGAATGTTTAAGGGTATTCCTAAAACACACTAACAATCAGCGAGTCCAGATAGTTCGTTAAATGAGTTTGGTTGCTTTCAGTTCTCTTGGTCAGATTTGAAAGGAAACTAAAATTTCCATGACCTCACCTCTGTGCATTTTTGGGGCCAGGTTAATTAGTATTTTGTAAAGTTCTTTAAAGGGTTTATTTATAATCTCGTTAAGGAACTTGACTAAACATCACATATTTGATTTTAGGATTGTTTTACAATTTATAAGTGTCAAAGCAGTCCAAGTTTAACAGAAATAACTACCAAATTGTTAATAGTTTTCTTTGTGTTTCTTTTTTTTTTTTATTTTTTTTTTATTTTTTTTTTAAACCTCTCTCTTTAGAGGAGTCTACGCTAATCTTTGCATTGTTGATTTAAAAAAAAGCAAGGAAGTTTGTTTTTGTGGAGAGAGGAAATGGCTGTTAGTTCAGGACTTTATCCATATTAGGTATAAACTAAATATAGAAGTGTAATCCAGGAGTGAAGTCACATCTATAAAGTTTCTTAAGCAGAGCTAATGAGATCAGCCAGTGCTTTTGGATCTGGGGGTTTTTTTTGTTTGCTTCACTTTTTTTTTTTTTTTTTAAACTTTTGGCTCACTTAAAAAGGCCACCAAACTGTTTAGTCCTATGGTCTGTTTTCCTTTGTCCGTTAAAGAAAAACCAAACCGTTTACAAGGAATCTTTTCTTTAAAACAAACATACACAAACAAATTCTTTCTGTATAAAGAATAGTTATCCCCTTGAGGGAGGTTGTAAATATGTTGGTTTCTTTAGTTTCTTGATCCTGTTGTCTTTTTCTTTTTTCCTTTTTTTAAAAAATTTTTTATTATTTATTTATTTGACACAAAGAGAGAGATTACAAGTAGGCAGAGAGGCAGGCAGAGAGGAGGAAGCAGGCTCCCCACCGAGCAGGGAGCCCAATGCGGGGCTCGATCCCAGGACCCCGAGATCATGACCTGAGCCGAAAGCAGAGGCTTTAACTCACTGAGCCACCCAGGCGCCCCCTGTTGTCTTTTTCTTATCCCCAAACTTCTCTTACTCTTTTTTTTTTTTTTTTTAAGGTTTATCCTTAAGTCTTATTTTTCCTTAAGTCTTATTTTTCCTTAAGTCTTTTTCACATCTATCTTTACTGGGAGACTAGATTCTCTTTGTCTTTTGTAAGATTAGTATTTTCTTGGTTTATTCACTATTTTTTTTTTAAGATTTATTTATTTATTTGACACAGAGAGAGAGGGATCACAAGTAGGCAGAGAGGCAGGCAGAGAGAGAGGAGGAAGCAGGCTCCCCACTGAGCAGGGAGCCCAATGCGGTCCTCGATCCCAGGACCCTGAGATCATGACCTGAGCCGAAGGCAGAGGCTTTAACCCACGGAGCCACCCAGGCGCCCAGTTTATTCACTTTTTAACCATTATGTCAGATCTCAGTGGTCAAGTGGTAGTAAGACTCTTCTGATGGGTTGGTCATAGATACTGTAGAACAGAATGAAGGAATAAATCTGTTTCTGGCCAAAGCACATGTTGATTTCAAATAAGGACTCTTAAAAGCCCCCCCCCCCCCAATTCTCTTACGGACAATAACTGTTTTCAGCTTTTCAGCTCCTTCTCAGAGCTCTTTGCAAACATGCCAAAGCATTTAGGCACTTAGGACTGTGCTATGTTTCTGAAGAGAAGAAACGTATACCTCTACGGCATATTTTATTGTAAATATTTTGGAGTACACCCAACTCTGTAAGAAGTTTAGCTTAACATATAATTTCAAGGGTTTTAGTTCATAAAAACAAATGCCCTCCAAGGTTTTATCTCCTTCTCTGACCTTGTTGCTCCCTCAGCAGAGTGAATCCTTCCTACTCTCTGTCTGGAGCTTTGTGCATTTGCCTATTCTGCTTCATCTGAATCATTTCTCATCCTTTCTTTGTTTCAGGTGAGAGTGTAAATTCCAGGAGATCAGGGATCAGGGATCAGGGACTATTTTCTTTATCTTTTATATTTTCCACCCAATATAATCTCATTACATAGTAGAAAACTCAGTAATTCAGTAACTGTCTATTGGAATTTTGGGGCAAATTGGTATATGAAGTCTGGGGACAGATGCATGTAAGAGAGTTTTAAGTCTGTTTTTGGTGTTGGGTTCTGTATTGCCTCATAGTAAAATACCAGAGATAAAAATAGTATTCAATTATTGAGCTTGAGACCTGTAATTTGGGTTTTATGTCTGGTGCTCACTAGATAACCATTGATCCAAACTTAATAATAGGTAGGTTTAGAGGTCTAGAATCTTCAAATTAAATAACTGGAAGACCAGGTTCAAGTTGTTGTTCTCATCTGTAAAGTGGCTGTGTTTTTTAGAGCTAATGTCCAATCTAGTCCAGGTACATTTTAGGTACCAAAGTAAGTAGCCTTGGTCTTGGGTCTTTAGGTCCAGACAGAAAATTGAGACTTGTAATTTCAAAGTCATATACAGATAATAAAATTCATAATTAGATGCAGTTTATTAGAAAAGAAATATAAATGAAGTAATAAAAATTCTCAGTGATAATGAAGACAGTTTGTCAGTGAAATGAAGAATACTTCAAGAGTGAATTCTTTGACTAGAATTATGTTTTATTTTCCAAATGAACTACCTGAAAGATAAAGGGAAAATTTTGTTTGTTGTGTCTAAAATAAGATAGATACAGAACTATTTATTCTAGGTTAGTATTTGCCTTTATCGTATTTAAGGCACCTGTGCGTTGAAATGGCAAGTAAGAATTTCAATAATAAACATGCATCTTTTACTGTTCAGATATTTGAAATTTATTTTTATTTTTATATTTTTTAAAGATTTTATTTATTTATCTGACAGAGACACAGCGAGAGAGGGGAACATAAGCAGAGGGAGTGGGAAAGGGAGAAGCAGGCTTCCCGCTGAGCAGGGAGCCTGGTGTGGGGCTCGATCTCAGGACCCTGGGATCATGACCTGAACTGAAGGCAGACACTTAACGACTGAGCCACCCAGGCACCCTGAAATTTATTTTAGACCAGCTAAGAAGATAGACAAGAATTCTAAATGGGGCATCTGGGTGGCTCAGTGGGTTAAATTCTCTGCCTTCAGCTCAGGTCATGATCTCAGGGTCCTGGGATTGAGTTCTGAATCGGGCTCCCTGCTAGACAGGGAGCCTGCTTCCTCCTCTCTCTCTGCCTGCCTCTCTGCCTACTTGTGATCTCTCTCTCTCTGTCAAATAAATAAATAAAATATTAAAAAAAAATTCTAAATGTTACCTTTTCACAGCTGCAGTACATCGTCAAGTATGTTATTTAAAAATTTTTTTTGTAAATATATTTTAATGAAAAATTTAAACATAGGTAAACCAAAATAAAATACCAGAGAAAAATTCATTCTTTCATGTTTATTGACTGCTAATGTTTTATGTTAAAATTCTGTAGCATTTTTATGATTTAAGTTTTTCATTGTTCATTGTCATTATTAATCTGCTGGTCTTAGTTATATACAGGTCCAAAATTTACCTATTAAACAGTACTGTGATGTGTGTCTTTATAGCTGATTTTCTGTGCATAACCATATCTAATTCTGTTTTTAAAGTTGCTCACATATCTTGTTTATCCTCTGAATTCTTTATTTTTATTTTGTTTACTTAAAATGTAAACTCTTTAAAAAGAACTTCCTGAAGAATTTAGAGTTTTTATAAAGGGAGAAATTGGATTTTTGATCATATGGCTGAACTCTTAGTGGAATATCTAGGTCTGGGAACCTGTTGATAAAGAGAAATACCTCTCATCCACTAAAATCAGGTGGCTGCTATAAACACAAATTGCAAAGGAAGTTTTCTTTCATCCCAGGTCTTTTCCTGAGTCTAGTTTATACTTCAGCATGTATATTTTTAAACTTCCTTTAGGGAAAGTGGCTGCTGGGTTTTGACTTGCGTTAAGAATTTCATCCCCTGCTCCCCCAGTGTATTTGTCTTTGGCTGATAAAGTAAGACTCTGGAAGTTAATGAATTTATCTTTGGTTAGGAGATGATAAAAGAATGAGTCTTAGACAATGGAAAAGTTGGAGATACATTTTTTGTATGTGACCAAAGTGCAAATAACTAATTGTAAAGGGTACATATTTCTTTTTTTAATAATGTAATTAAGATTTATTTATTTAGTTTTATTTATTTTTTGAAAAAGACTGTTCGTTTTAGAGAGAGAGAGTGTGTGCTGGGGGAGGGGAAGGAGCAGAGGGAGAAGGAGAGAAGCAGACTCCCTGCTGAGTGCACACTGATGTGGGGCTCGATCTCACGACCCTGAGATCATGACCTGTGCCCAAATCAAAAGTAAGATGCTTAAGCAACTGAGCCATCTGGGTGCCCTGAGCATATATTTCTTTTATGTTCTTGAGCATAGTTATAATAACTGCTTGAAAGTCCTTACCTGCAAATTACAGTGTTTGGGTCAGCATAAGGTGTGTTTCCTTGATTATTTTTTTCTCTTGAGAATGGGTTGTGTTTTCCGGTTTCTTCCTGTGGAGAATACTTTTGGATTGTATTCTGGATATTGTGAATGACAAGTTGTAGAAACTTTGGATTTTGTTATGTTCTTCTGAAGAGTATTGATTTTGCTACCTTTTTTTTTTTAAACAGATAATTAAGTCAGCTGAACTCAAACTGCAAAACTCTTTCCCCTGTGGTGGTGGCAGCTTAGATTTCAGTTCAGTCCTTTTAGCTGTCCTGCTTGGAGTCTGTACAGTGCATGTATATGTCAGGGATCAGCTAGAGATTTGGGAAGAGTTTTATTCAGATTTTAGGGCTCCTGTCTTTGGCTCTCTTTTTTATGGTCTTCTACCTTATTTTCCAGTGGCGATGGTTGTTCCGAGTGCTGTTCTTCAAACCAGCAGAACTGTGAATTTTCTATTGGAATTTTAGTTGCCCTGCATGGCACAAGATTAAAAGATAAACATTGGGGAAACTTGTCTAGCGTATTGCCCTTCTTCCAAATGTCAGTTCGGTCCCCTCCAACATCTGCCTGCTTTTGTTTACTTTCCAATGCCGTCATATGGTTGCTTTGGTCTAGAAGTTGTTCTTGTTGTGGGGGCAGAGGGTTGATCTTTGGGAACTTTGCCATGCTAGAAGCAGAGGAATGTTGAATTGATGAGTCCAGGTACACGGCCTTTGTTTAGTACATGGTCTTGATGATATTGGTGTGGGTTGTTCATAGGTTGTTAAGAGGCTTTTTCTCCAGACATGGGCCGACCAATATGATAGCCACTAGCCATAGGTGGCTATTGAGTGCTTGAAATGTGTTTAGTTTGAATTGAGGTGTACTGTAAAGTCTATACCAGATTCCAGAGATTTAGTACAAAGAATGTAGTTATTTTTCATGTCGATTACATGTTGAAATTATGATACTTTATTTTATTTTTTAAAAAGATTTTTTTGAGAGAGAGAGAGAGCGAGCACAAGCAGGGGAAGTGGCAGGCAGAGGGAGAGGGAGAAGCTGACTCCTTGCTGAGCAGGGAAGCCCCCGCTCTGAGCTCCCGATGTGGGGCTTGATCATGACCTGAGCTGAAGGCAGACGCTTAACCAACTGAGCCACCCAGATGCCCCGAAATTACAGCATTTTAGATATACAGAATTAAATATTTAAATTAATTTAATCTTTTTTTACTTTTTTAAATTTTTTTTTTTAATTTTATTTTACTTATTTGACAGAGAGAGAGAGAGAGAGAGATCACAAGTCGGCAGGAAGGCAGGCAGAGAGAGAGGGAGAAGCAGGCTCCCTGCTGAACAGAGAGCCTGATGCGGGACTCGATCCCAGGACCCTGAGATCATGACCTGAGCCAAAGGCAGAGGCTTAACCCACTGCACCATGCAGGCGCCTACTTTTTTACTTTTTTTTTTTAATCTGGCTACTAGAAATTTTGTAGATTACATTATATTGTTTGTAGTTAAGGTAATTTATCTTACTTGATGATAATGTCCATATGAATGAGATGGTGACTGTACCATAAAATCTTGAGATTAAGCAGGTAAGATTCCAGCATCTCTTTTTCACCTTGGTGTAGGAAATTGTAAAAGTGTTTAATAGCATGGACCTCAGACATCAGACTTCAGTTCTGCTATTCCTCAGTTGTATGACCTAAGGCAAGTTACTAAAGCTGCTTAAAATCTGTTTCCTTATCTGAAATATAAGGAAAAGAGTATCTAACTTCTTAAGGTTATCGTGAAGATTAACATATATAAAACATTTTCATAATAGTGCATATCCAGTGAGAAATAAACTGCCGAATTAAACAGTAGCTGTTAACGTGTTTATAGGTCACTTTGGTGACATTTTCATTTGTTGTATTTGATACCTATAGAGAGTAGAGTCAAGATTGATCCAGATAGAGGGCGCCTGGGTGGCTCAGTGGGTTAAAGCCGCTGCCTTCGGCTCAGGTCATGATCCCAGGGTCCTGGGATCGAGGCCCGCATCCGGCTCTCTGCTCGGCAGGGAGCCTGTTTCCTCCTCTCTCTCTGCCTGCCTCTCAGCCTACTTGTAATCTCTCTCTCTGTGTCAAATGAATAAATAAAATCTTTAAAAAAAAAAAAAAAAGATTGATCCAGATAGAAAAAAAGTGTTCTATTTTTGGTTATCTTTTTTTTTCTTTGTTGTCATTCGTATTTTTAACTATATACAGCATATAATTTGCTCTGAAGAGATAAGAAACTTTGTACCTCCTTAGGCTTTTGATGGGTGAATGTAAATTAAACATTCCAGCAGAACTTGTTTTTGTTACGGTTCTGTTGTGCTTAAATGGAAAGTCTGGTCATTGTGTATCTGACACTTTGTTTTAACAAACGATTCTAGCTGAGACATTTCAGATTTGATTTGAGTATAGATTAGAGTGTTTGTTTTCATTTTCAGCATATATTTCAAGTATGTAACAGAACAAAAGTACTCAATAGAATCTTTCTCAACTGTCATTCATTCCCTACTTTATTTAAGCTAGTCATTTTTGAGTGATTACTTTGCATTCAGCATTTTTTCAAGCAATATGAAGAATTCTAAAGAAGTTTCATCTTTAAGCAGTTTAGTATCTTGGCAGTGGTTAGGGACAGGAATAAGATTGTCATGCGTAAACATTTTGAACATTTATATTCTTTTATAATTTTCTTAAACCCCCCCACCACCAAAAAAAAAAAAAAAAA
>LNAC01000030.1:8341471-8386388 GCA_002007465.1 Ailurus styani
CCACAAAAAAAAAAAAAAAAAAAGGGAAAGCAAAACAGTATAGAGGTGCATAAACTTAATACCACTGTCCCCACCTCTCCCGAAGTGTATTGTAGGGTCAGCAATGTCAGTTTTGGTTTGTAGCCTTTCATACTTAAGAAATATTTTTAAGCCAAGGTGGTAAGTTGTACGGTTGTCTCTTGAAGGGATTTCTCTGTCTTCCAGCAAAGTATAGGCACACCTCCACCCCCTTCTTGAGGCTTTCCTCTACCCAGTTGCTCAAACCAGTAATCTTGGGGTTAATTGATTTCTTTCCTTCACTTTCCACATGCAAATCCTCACAAGTCTTTAGGATTGTACCCTCCCAATTCAGTTTAACCCACACATTTCTTTCTAACTCCATTGCCTCAAATCCAAGCCACATTCCAAGTCTCTCAATGTACATTCTTTGCCAGCTCCATGTCCGCAGCCTGTTCTCCATATGGTAGCAAGTGTTATTTATTGTCTTAAAATGGAAGTTGGATTTTGCCCTCATATGCCCCTGCCCTTCAGTGGTATCCCATTACCCCATTCTCTGGCATTTCCCCCAAGCCCAGTGAAGTCGTGAAATTGTTCTCTCCGTAGCACATACTTTGTTACTGAGCACTTACCAGATGCTGGGCAGTGTTTCAAGAGATTGTCCTATTAACTCATTTAATCTCCTATGAAGTGGGTAATCCCCATTTTACATATAAGGAAACAGAATCCCAGAGAGGTTAAGTGGTGTACCAAGTATCACACAGTAGGTTAGGTAGAATATCAAACCAGAGGACTCTGCTTCCAGAGTCCTTGTTGTTAACCATTGTATTAAGTGATTTCTTTCTGCACAGTGGGCACTTGGTGAACATTTGTTAAATAAGCAAATAAATGTTCCCTCTGTAAACATAAAATTCAAACTCCTTAATTTGGTCTGGAAGATCTTTCATGATCTGGCCCGTGTCAGTACTGCTTTCTCTTTTTTTTTTTTTTTTTTTTAAAGATTTTATTTATTTATTTGACACACAGAGAGAGAGATTACAAGTAGGCAGAGAGGCAGGCAGAGAGACAGGGAGAGGAGGAAGCAGGCTCCCTGCTGAGCAGAGAGCCCGATTCGGGCCTCCATCCCAGGACCCTGAGATCATGACCTGAGCCGAAAGCAGAGGCTTTTTAACCCACTGAGCCACCCAGGCGCCCTGTACTGCTTTCTCTTGTACGCACACTGGCTTTTGCACAGCTGGCTACTTCTCATTCTGTGGGTCTTAGAGATCTTTTATGTCATCTTATCTAAAGTAGGTGCTCCTTATCCTTATTCATACTACTTGGTTTCCCTGTTGGCACTTACTATAGTGTATGTTTTTAACTTGATATATTATCTGTTTATTCCATAAAAATCTAAATTTCATGAGGTGTCAGCTCTTACCTGACTCATTCACAGTTGTTTCCCCAGTGCCAACTCCCGGTGCTTGGGAGATAGTAGGTCCTCAGTAAGTATGTGTTGCATGTGGAGTAAATATACCAGAGTCCTGGGCAAGGAGGTTTTCTTTCTGTGAGCTGTCCCATAAATGAGGAAAAGAGCCCACAGCTTGAACATCAGTGGCAAGTGCTACTCAGCCCACTGAAATCCCAGAGCAAAGTCTAAATGGCAGCCTGTAGAAAATAGAATTGATCGTAAACAAACCAGAGCCCCGAAATGGCTGTTATATCTCCTTGAACTTACGTTGAGAACTTTGTTTTTTCTTTCCTTATCATATAAATGTTTTAATTTTCCTGTTACTCATAATTGGAGATAAATTGTGAGAATGTTTTGAATACTTACAATTGTGAAAAACAGAAAACTCTACCTCAAATTGTCTTTAGCCACTAAGGAAATGTATGTAATTAAGGAAGTATATATAGTAGGAGGACTGTGCCCTGTGAAGTATGTCAGGGTTGGGCTCCCTTCTTTGCAGTTCTCTTGGCTCTGTTGTCTTTTGGTGTTGGTTGCAGCCTCTGGCTTCTGTCAAGTTGATCACAGCAGCCATAGGTTTCACATCCAAGGTTTCCTCATCTGGTGTCTTTGTCTTAAGAGCAAAGACTGGGACTGAATCTAATCACCAGGTCTTGCCACTAATCACTGGCAAGAGGAATGGAACTATCGTGACTGACTTAGAATCAGTCAGGATTTATTCCCAGCTTTGGGGATTGGGTCATCATCCACTGTGTCCCTTGAGGGAAGGATGAACAGATGCCTGATTAAAAATGGGAGTTCTGTCAGCAATAAAAGATGGGAGAATGAGTGTTGGGCAGGCACCTCTCAGAGTTTGTACTAGTGGCTTCTGTGGTTTGTTAGCTCTGTCCCAAGTTCACCTGAAGAACTAATTTAAATTTTTGAGAAGCGTTAATCTGGAAGATTTGCTTAGTGTTTTGTTTTGTTTTCTATACTGATAACCTGGAGCACATTCTTAGTGACTCTGAGGCTTTCCTTGTTAGCAATCAGTAGAAACTAATAAATAGTAAGGCACCTGCAGCAGATGACGCCCTATAGGAAGATAAAAAAATGTACACCATCATAGTGAAGTTACAGTCTAGCCCAGGAGATACAGTGCAGGGATATGAGTAGTAAAGTAATAATACACAGTAACAATTTAAGAGATCATAAGACAACTGAATATTAATTGTTAAATAGGTGGCACAGGCTTGCTCTTCCTTGAAGTTTTTAAGAGCTGCAGAATCACCCTAGATCTACTGAATCAGAAGCTGCATCTTCACAAGGTCCTCTGACGATTTGTGTTAATCTCTGAGTCTGAGAAGCCAGAGTAGATGTTGAGAGGAGAGGTAACTGGTTTGGGCCAAGTGATCTAGAAAGTTATCTTAGAGGTGAGGCTTGAGCTTCACCCGAAGGACAGGTGCATCGGTGGGTATTTTTGTGGAAGATAATGTGATTTGAGTCACAGAAGTGTCCAGGTTCATGGGGCCTTGTTGTACAGGACAAATGGGAGGGGATAATGGAATCATGGTATAGGATCCTCAAGAACATGGGTCAGGAAGTCATCTTGGGAAAGGAGAAGTGAGAACTTTTGCAAAGACCTCATTTTTAAAGACTATTATACATGTTTACAGGCTTCTTTTTATTGTAAGTTAAACTGTCGGCTATATTAGGTAATTGAGTCATAATTTGGTCATTTACTAATGGAAACAGAACTAGCCTGAGAAACTACAGGAAAATGAATTCTGTTTCACATTCGACAGGTTTAATTATCCATAGTTGTAGGTGGAAGAAGCTTAAAAAAGAGAGCTGTATCACTAAACCATGACATTTAGCTAAGACCTTGGGCTAAATTGTGTATGTCAGTGATTTCCTCCAACAGTCTTCAAGTAACTTTGAGTCTTGATGACTTTAGTAATAACTATAAATTTTAGAAAGTTATTTTGTTTTTTATTTTTGTTTTATTTTTTTATTATTTATTTGACAGAGAGAGAGAGAGATCACAAGTAGGCAGAGAGGCAGGCAGAGAGAGAGGAGAAAGCAGGCTCCCTGTTGAGCAGGCCCTGGGGCTCAATCCCAGGGCCCTGAGATCATGACCTGAGCCGAAGGCAGAGGTTTTAACCCACTGAGCCACCCAGGTGCCCCTAGAAGGTTATTTTATATGGTTAAGCACAATAAACTTTGTCTTATACTTTTAGTTGCTCCCTCCTTTTTTTATATTTAAAAATAAAGTGAAAAGACATATTTTTGAATAGTTTTGAATGATTCCTCAATTTGGTGACTAAAGCAAGAGAACATCGAGTCTCCTGTTAAAAGCTGAATTACCAACTCAGAGGAGGAGCCATGGCAAGCTCATAAAACTGAAACTCACAAAATCGTGATTTAATGGGGGATGTTTATGACACTTTCAGGAAAAATATTGAAGTGTCATTTCAATTGTTGGGAAATGTGTCCTTTTTTTTTTTTTTTAAAAGATTTTATTTCTAAGTAATCCCTACACCCAACATGGGCCTAAACTCAGAACCCTGAGATCAAGAGTTACATGCTTCACTGACAAGCCAGCGAGGAGCCCCAGATGGGGAATATATTTTGAGTTACACTGTACCTTATATTGAGTTTCATTTTTAGTGTGTTCTCATATTCTTAAATTACTCAGATTCAACTTTGTAGAACATAGGTAATACAAAGGTAGGAACCATGTGTTTTCTTATTCATCACTAGATCTCCAGTATTTAGTGTAAGTAGGTCCTCATGTGGTTGATGGATGATTAAGAGATAAAAAATTTTAATTTAAAAATATTGATTTTTGTCTGTCCTTGGAGATAATATATTATTAACTGGTACATAAAAATGAGTTATAATTAGAAACTATTGGTACAGAAGTGGAAACTAGATGAATAATATAAAAACTACTAATTTGGAAATAATTTTATACTTTCAAGTTGCAGAAATAAGAACAGTACAAAGGCCATCCTTTACCCATTTACCTATTAACATGTTACCCCATTCATTTTTTTTTTTTAAAGATTTTATTTACTTATTTGACACAGAGAGAGAGAGAGATTACAAGTAGGCAGAGAGGCAGGCAGAGAGAGAGGAGGAAGCAGGCTCCCTGCTGAGCAGAGAGCCTGATGCCGGCCTCGATCCCAGGACGCTGAGATCATGACCTGAGCCGAAAGCAGAGGCTTTAACCCACTGAGCCACCCAGGCGCCCTACCCCATTCATTTTATTATTTGCTCCTTCTCTTGAAGTCAGACACACTGTATTCCCTAAAAGTAGGACTATATATCTTGTATCACAACATTATAGTTACCAGCTTCTGTAAAGCAGTCTTCAACCTCTCACCTCCTGCCCCAGACAGCCCCGTTCCAGAAGAGAAAACTAAAAGGCAAATGGTTAAATGACTTACCCAAGTGTAAAGTTACAGTTTCTAAGTGGAAAAACCAGCATTTTTCAAGTAGGTGTTGGTCCGTGTCCCTAACATCACAGAAGAATCTTTTTTTTTTTCCCTTCCTGACAAGTCAAATCATTTAGTAATATAATATAGTAATTAAAATTTGTAATTGTTCTTCTAAATCCGATACAACCATCCTACAGAATAAAGGACTTGATCTATAGAGGGCTCTGTGTTACCATAATGTCCTCAGCATTATATTTGGCAGTAGGATAAGCCCGTAGAATTGTTATTGTTACATTGTTTTGTTTCTGCTTCTTAGTTTGTATAAATAAGAATGTTCTTGATTTTGAGTGTCTCGGTGTTTTTGTTTTGTTCTGTTTTTAGATTTTTATTTGAGAAGCGAGAGAGAGTGCAAGCTGGGGAAGGAGGGGAGGAGCAGAGGGAGAAAGGAGAGAAGCAGACTTGCCACCAACGGTGGAGCCCATCGTGGGGCTCAATCTGAAGACCCTCAGATCATGATCTGAGCCTAAACTAAGAGTCCTTAGCCAATGGCTTAACTGACCGAGCCAACCTTGAGTGCTAGGTTTTAAGGGCTTTTAGGTTCACTTGGTTTAACTCTTGATATATCCTGCTCTGAGGACAAATACACTAGTATTCCTTTAAACTATGAGAGGGGGCTGTTATTTACCAAAACCGTATCTAACAAATGGTGACCGGGTTGCTGGTCTACAAAGAGCAGAGTCCGGAAGGCATCACGAGGAATTCAAGTTCAAAGTCTAACGGTGGAGTAAACTTCTTTCCAGTCTTTATTTTTGGCATGGTTTTCCTATGTGTCAGTATTTACCAAAGTGTGGTCTGCCCACCAAATGCATCAGAATTAGAATTGCTTGAAGTGCTTGTTAAAAATTCCATATTCCTGGACCCCACCAAAGACATACTGAATCCAGATGTCTGGAGGTGAGGCCTGGTAATCTGTATTTTATTTTAATTTTTTATTTTTTAAGGATTTATTTATTTTAGAGAGAGAGAGAGAGTGTGTGTGTGTGTGTGAGTGTTTGTGGGGGGAGGGGGGAGAGAGGGGGAACCTGATACAGGCTAGATTCTAGGACCCTGGGCTCATGACCTGAGCTGAAGGCAGGCAGACACTTAACCGACTGAGCCACCTAGGCGCCCCCATGACTTTTGTTTCACATCATTTTCATATGTTTGGGGTGGGAAGGCTTTTGTTTGCTTGCCTTTTTTTTTTTTAAACGAAAGATTCCTGTGCAGGGTACAAATATCAACAAGTGTGAAAGGGTACACAGTGAACAACTCCATCCCATCCTCTTGGTTTTAGACCACTGTGCTGTTCTAAGCCCTTGTATTTGTTAACTCCTTCGGTTCCCCTCAACAGTCCAACTAGGTAGGTCATCTTATTGTTGCCATTTTGTGGAAGAGGAGAACTGGACCCAGACAGGTCAAATCACTTTTTCAAAGTCACATAGCCAGGAGATGGTGGCATTCTGTGAGTGTGGCTTTTAGTTAACCGCTTTCCTCTGCTGAGTCAAAGAATATAAGGAAGAACTAGATGAGTATATGTGAAGAGCTAGTTTGGGGAGAGTAGAGAGTTCCTTCTCAGTAAGGTAAATGTTTTATGTGGAACTCGAACAGCCTCGCCTGGAGTTTCATCTAACCCTGGTAGTTGGGTGTCCTCATGTAATTTCACACGAATCTGTTCTTTGCTAAATTGCATAGAACTGAACCTGGAGAGTAGACTTCAGGGCTTGGTGATACTGAACAAGAAATGGCAGCATCTGAGGTCTTTCCCATGCCCTGCCATTAGCTGTATTTTATTTTATTTTATTTTTATTTTTTAAAAAGATTTTATTTATTTATTTTCAGAGAGAGAGGGAGAGAGCACAAGCTGGTAGAGTGACAGGTAGAGGCAGAGAGAGAAGCAGGCTCCCCGCTGAGCAAGAAGCCCGATGCGGGACTTGATCCCAGGACCCTGGGATCATGACCTGAGCCGAAGGCAGAGGCTTAACCCACTGAGCCACCCAGGCGTCCTGGCTGTATTTTATTTACATAACCAGAGCTGGGGATATAGTAATTGTTCCACCACGTATCCTTTGGCCTTATTTGTGGAATTAGTTCCACAATTCTTTCCCCTTTCTTATTTTCTGGAAGAATAAAGTAACTAGGGATTTTAATGACTAAGTGCTTGAACTGAAGAACGCATTGTTAGGCCTTGAGTTCTGTGCATGAAGCACCTTTAAAGTCAAGTAACATTTACTAAACTCATATGCCGGGAACTGTGTGTACCCTAACTGATTTGATCCCCTAATAATGTGGTGTAGGAAGTCAAGTTTCACAGATGTTAAGTAATTTACTGAAGATTACACATCTAATGAGTAGTGAGGTCAGGATTCAAATCCCCCTACGTCTAATTGTAAACCTTGTTGTTTCCTGCATGCTCTGCAGAGCCCGTAGAAGGACAATGGCTTATTGAACCTGAGGACACTAAACCTTGGTCCTAGCATGTGGTTAGGAAAAAAGCCTGAAGAAGTGAATAGAAAAGAGGTGACTGCCTATTTTTCATGTTGTTTTGAGACTTTTAATCTAAGTCGAAGGAAGCCATTTTGTGTATTCAGACAGCTAAGTGAGATAGAATCCACACTAAAGGTAAATGAAGCCTTAAAGTTTTTCAGTTTATTCTTTTTTAAATTTATTTTTATTATTTTTTTAAGATTTTATTTATTTATTTGACAGAGAGAGAGAGATCACAAGTAGGCAGAGAGGCAGGCAGAGAGAGAGGAGGAAGCAGGCTCCCAGCTAAGCAGGGAGCCCAATGATCCCAGGACCCTGAGATCATGACCTGAGCCGAAGGCAGAGGCTTTAACCCACGGAGCCACCCAGACGCCCCTTTCAGTTTATTCTTTTGGCAGCATGTTGTTGTATGCATTCCTTAGAAAATGTGTCAAGGAAAATAATTTAATGGTCAGGAGCACATTTTTACCTTCAGATCCCAGGCTTGACTTTCTTACCCTCGTTACCATCACCCCCACCCGTGCCCCCAGTCCCTTAAACACAAAGAAACAGAGGAATGAAGTTCAACCTCACCTTCTTGGGTGTTTTAAAATGACTATTCTAGCAACTGATTAAACTAGGTTTTCTAAGTGAGCCATTCCTTAACCCTGAATTAGTAAAACATTAAAATATTTATGTCATCTGCCACTGACCCCTATTCAGCAATGCAGGAGTTAATCTGGCAGTTTCTGATTAAATACTGGCATTAGGCAACTCAGGAATTACAAAAGAGGCCTGGAGGGAGAAGGGTGAGGAATATTGAGTGTGTAACAGAAACCCCAGATAGCAAGTTAAACAAAGCTACCCCTTTTGGAAAACAAAACCTAAATGAATGGGAAGATTCATCCTTTATCTGGAAATTGATGATTATTTCTGTGGAATTCAGTGGAATTCTTCCAAGTTTTTGCTTTATTTCGTTTTTCTAATTTTTGGGAAAAGATTATGGGCATGTATGTGTTTTGTATGATATGAACTCATAATATTAGAACTATTTTCCACTTAAAATCTTGTCTAGTATGTATATATTCATACTTGTAATTTGTGCCTATATATTTGAAATAGCTTTATTAAGATATGATTCATATATCATATAATGCATCCATTTAAAGTGTACAGTTCAGTGGTTTTCAATATATTCACAAAGTTGTGTAGCCATCAGCATAGTCCAATGTTAGAACATTTTTAGCACTCCAGAAAAAAATCCCTGTACTCGTTAGCAGTCATTGCCTAACCTTTCTTTTCTTCCTGCCCCACAAAAGCCCTAGGCAGGTAACTACTAATCTACTTTCTGTCTCTACAGATTTGCCAATTTTGGACATTTCATATAAAAGGAATCGTATACTGTTTTTTTTTTCTGACTAGTTCCTTTCATTTATCATACTTTTTCAAAGTTCATCCACCTTCTAGCATATATCAAAATACCTCATTGCTTTTTATTGTTGAATACTACTCCATTGTATGGATACACCACATTTTCTACATTTTTAATTTTGCTTTCTAAATTTAATACTTCTGAGAGACTTCTGCTTCTGGGAAGGCAGAGTAGATTAGTTTCTTGGGGATTTTTTGCCCTGATCTGTCCCAGACTCAGAGCTAGAGGAGCTGGCAGCTGGAAACACTGAAAGGTGCAGACAACACTGTAACAGCAATCCACTCTCTCTGGCCAGAGGACCAGGAAAGGGGCAGCCTAGGCTTAAGACAGAAGATTGAGGCAGTAGGTGCTCTACTTCAGACACCATAGGGAAAAACTGTGACCGTACTCCTACCCTTGCCACCAAAGGCCACATGGTTAGCCCAGACTTCCACCCTCTGACCATGGCCTATAATTAACAGATCCTTTATTGATCAGCATTGGGTGGTCTCCAGTGGTTTGCCATTACACATGGTCCTTCAGTGTTCCTCTCTCTGTGTCTTTGGGCATCTGTATAACTGTTTCTACGTATGAAACTGTTGGATGACTAGCACAAATGAAGCCTTCAAAAATAACTGTTAGATGGATGACATCAAACTATGGAAATACAGAGGAAGCATGATATTTTCAGTCTGCTTTTTCGCTGTGCCGAGCAGGTCGTTTCTATTCTGTCTTCCAGTTCAGTGATTCTTTCTTCTGTCCCTTCCATTTGGCTGGTTGGCTGTTGAGCTCATCCTCTGAGCTTTTTTGTTGTTGTTGTTATTTTGTTTTTTAGTTGTGAAATTTCCTACTGGTTCTTCTTTACATCTTCTGTTTCTTTGCTGAGGCTTTTCTATGTTTTCACTTGTTTGAGGCTGTTCATAATTTCTCATTGAAGCACTTTTTTCATGGCTGCTTTAAAATCTTTGTCAGCAAATTCTAACATCTCTGTCATCCTAATTGCAACATTATCGATTGCTTTTTTTTTCATTCAGTTTGATATAGTTCTTAGTATGACAAGTGAGGTTTTTTTTTTTTTTTTTTTTGTCCCAGGGGTACGGGTCTGTGAATCTTCAGACAAGTGAGTTTTGATCAAAACTTAGACATTTTCATGTTATGTTACACGACTCTGGATCTTGTTTAAACTTCTCTAACACTCAAGTAAGACTTCTCTGACACTGCTCTGGAGGAGGGTGGGAGGGGAGATGGGCCATGACATTGCCTTGTTACAGCCAGATAAAGAATGAATAGCTACAGTGGCCTCCGGTGATACCCCTGGGGCGGCTTCTCATTTCTGCTAGGCTGGGGTGGGGGTTCCAGTTCTCTACATAGTCTCCACTGACATTACCTCTGGTTGATCGTGAACATCCTGACTACTGTATTCTGGGCCTCCTCTGACACCCTGCCCCACACAGGGAGGAATAGGACCTCCTTTTATTGGAGAGCAGGGTTAAAAGCCCTGGGTCCATCCTTGGCCCTCTCAGACACCGTGCTGGAGGGCACATTATAGCCTCCAGAGGGCTGATTGCATGAAATTGAGAATAAAACAATGTAGATCACAAAAACGTTGTATATAGTGTGATCATATTTTTAAAAGAGAAAAGTTGAAAAATCTAGAAAAGAGAAAATAAAAATCTAGAAGAAGCAACTAATGAATGGTTCAAAGGTAGGGGAACTCTGACCTACAAGGTTTCAGTTTTTAATTACTTTTAAAATAATGCATATACTGTGAGAAGCAGTAAAAAGCAAAGTTCTTTTTTTTTAAAAGTATACTTTTCTTAGACACTATTGTTAGATATACCTATGTGTTAATTTTTGTTTTAATGAAAAACTGGGTGTAGAAAAAAGGTATCTTGATTTTCAGGGTATAATATTTTCCACTATGCCAGAACATTGTACCAATAGGTTATGTTCAATGTAGTTCATTTTGAAGAGCGTGCTTTTGATCCTTTACTTTGAATGGAATTTTATTGAAATGTTGAAATGGAACTTTATTATTACAACATGCATTAAAGGAGGAAGTTTTTGACTTATGACTTCTAGAGCTCTGAATTTTTCCAGTTTCACTACACTTAATGAAAACATTATCGGGTTATTAGCTCTCAGTCTTCTCATGTTATTAAAAGTTCAGAAAAACTGGTACTTGGCAATGTTTCTTATTTGACTTGTCATGAGTTTTGGGAGTTAGTTAATTAAAATAGCAGTTTTTTAGATCTGTCTTGAAAAACGCATACTTCTATTTGTGTGTACATTAAAGAATAGTTTTATAAGGAGTATGAGATGTGTAATAAGCTTCAGATATGCTTGAGAGAGTACATTGGTAAAATTTGCTAGAAAATTATAGGTAAGGGGAGTGAAAGGAAAGGGGGCATTTGCATCCTAAGTCTTCATGCAACGTCTGTGTCCCAAGATTTTTCTGTCTGAACTCTAGCATATGCTCTGCAGACTGTTGTAGGAAATTGTGGGGTGGTGTTTTTGATCTGTAGCCAGTCGTTGTTTATCTCCAGCTTCCCTTGGGTTTAATGTCTTTCCAAGTGCTTATATGTAGCATCTTTATTACAAATTCTTTACCAGTATAATTATTTTAACACTGTTATGACAGGAATCTTGGGAAATTATGGTTCATTTTATAGATTAAACAAATGGAATAGGACAAAGTGAGTCAGACTTGTTCTTTGTCTACCAACCTTTACTGCTTTTTCACTAAGTCTGAAATTTGGTATGCGTTTTCTTGTTTATTTCTGCTGCTAAGCATGTTAATACCGGGAGGTGAAAATGAAACAAGAATGTTAGTAAGATTTGAGTATCTAAAGCCACAACCTTGTGTAAAGATATCAATAATCAAGCTATATAGAAAGAGAATACATAACTTTTTATTATCTCTGATAAACTCACTTGTATGTTGTCAGTGTTCTATAGGTGTTAGGATGGCCAGCTTCTTCAAAAAAGCAACTTTGAGTACCAGTTTGTTATTTTGTACTGTAGTATGACTTAGTACTGTGAACTGACTTGTACTCTGAAGAAGGACTATCATCCTGACCTTCCCACCCCAGTGTCTCCCAGTGTGTTGAGCAGATGCTTTGCTTTGTGATCTCCTTAGTGCCTGTAAGAAAACGAGGATTCCTGGGCCCCACCCAGGAATTCTTCTGATTCGGAATCTCTGGATATAAGGCCCAGAAATCCTCATTCAGCAAAGGAAGCTGTCAACAAAACAAAGAGGCAGCCCACGGAATGGGAGAATATATTCACAAATGACACCATAGACAAAGGGCTGATATCCAAGATTTATAAAGAACTCCTCAAACTCAACACCCAAAAACCAGATAATCATGTCAAAAAATGGGCAGAAGGCATAAACAGACACTTCTCCAAAGAAGACATACAAATGGCTAACAGACACATGAAAAAATGTTCATCATCACTAGCCATCAGGGAACTTCAAATCAAAACCACATTGAGATACCACCTTACACCAGTGAGAATGGCCAAAATTAATAGGACAGGAAACAACAAGTATTGGAGAGGATGTGGAGAAAGGGGAACCCCCTTACACTCTTGGTGAGAATGCAAGTTGGTGCAGCCACTGTGGAAAACAGTGTGGAAATTCCTAGGAAAATTAAAAATAGAGCTACCCTATGACCCTGCTATTACACTGCTGGGTATTTACCCCGAAGATACAGACGTAGTGAAAAGAAGGACCATCTGTACCCCAGTGTTCATAGCATCAATGGCCACAGTCGCCAAACTATGGAAAGAGCCAAGATGCCCTTCAACAGATGAACAGATAAAGAAGGTGTGGTCCATATATACAATGGACTATTACACAGCCATCAGAAAGGATGAATACCCAACTTTTGTATCAACATGGATGGGACTGGAGGAGATTATGCTGAGTGAAATAAATCAAGCAGAGAAAGTCAATTATCATGGTTTCACTTACTTGTGGAACATAAGGAATAACATGGAGGACATTAGGTGAAGGAAAGGAAAAGTGAATTGGAGTAAATCGGAGTGGGGAGACAAAGCATGAGACTGGATTCTGAGAAACAAACTGAGGATTTTGGAGGGGACGGGGGAGGGGGATGGGTGAGCCTGGTGGTGGGTATTAAGGAGGGCACGTATTGCATGGAGCACTGGGTGTGGTGCATAAACAATGGATCTTGGAACACTGAAAAAATAAAATAAATGTTTATTTAGGTTATTCTTAATCACATTAGAGTTTAAGAACTAGACCTTCTTTAGGAAGTCAAGTTTCGTGCAAGTTGCAGTACTAGAAATTAATGTGATCCACTCTGGCTACAAATTCTGTGTATGTTTCGTTTCTGGTAAAGAATGATTAAGAAGAAGAAAATGAATTCAGTTGTAACTCTCATGCTGTCTGATTAGGGTAGGGTTCTGGGATCCTCCTTTTATGCCCATGTATTTTGTTAGTTGTGTTATGTTTAATCGGGTAACTACTTTTCTTTCTTTATATTTTTACTCCACCCTATTTCCCCATTAGTTTAGGAATTAGTAACTTTATTAATGTAGCATCTTACTGAAATGGCTTCTGAATATTTTGAGAGTTACTTTAGGATAATAAACAACTTGAGCTGTGCGTCTCTGAATGAGCTGTTCAAAGTTATTTCTGGCTCTCTCCACAGACTTTGTGGTGAAGAGGGCTGTGTTGCTCCATAGCAAGTGTCAGAATGTTCTCTTCCAGCCTGTTGGCTTTCTTTCCCCCACTCCTGTGCCCTGCTTCTCTCCTCCCTCCTTTTTAAACTGGGGGCATACGTGACGGAAGTTAAAATTTGTCCCACCCCGATTTTTAGGAAAATTCTACCTCATCATTGAGCCCTGGGAAGTCATCAGCTACTCCATTCATATTAAATAGGATTCCAGATAGTTTTTTATAAAGATATCTTGTTTTTTTCTTGCTCCTTGAAGGAATGTGTAAAACAGGATATGGGATTTTATAATGAATATTTTTTTAAATGGGTGGGGGTTGGTGATTATTTAACTCTCTGGAAACCTGCAAGTTTCCCCTTTTATGTTGTCCTATAAAAATACTGTCTCACAGAACAAGAAATGACTTAACATTTCATAAAATTAATTCAAAAAGCAAATTTAAAAATTGAGTGGAATTAGCCACGTTTAAGCACTCATTAGCCATATGTCACAAACGACTACTGTATTTGGACAGTGGTAATACAGATCATTTCTACCATTGCAGAAAGTTCTCTAGGACAGTGCTGTAGTAGAATGGCCATTTTTAAGAAGCGAGGGGGGCAAATGAAAGAGCAGAATAAGAGACCTGAGTTTCCACCCTTCCTTCTACAGTGCAGCTTTTCCTGTTTTCTCGAACCCTTGCTTATGTCAGAAAAAGGTCTCTCGTTTTGAGTATCACCACCTTGACCCTGTTCTCCGATGTTGATTTCTCTTTTCCAGGCTGGCAGTGATGGTGAAAGCATAGGAAACTGCCCCTTTTCGCAGAGGCTCTTCATGATTCTTTGGCTCAAAGGAGTTGTATTTAGTGTCACAACCGTGGACCTGAAGAGGTGAGACTTTGTTGAAGTTTGAAATAACTTGAGTATATACTGTTTTCAGTTTGATTCTCTCCCTATTCCTCACTTTGCATGCGTATGTTCTCTAAAGGAAATAAATATATTTATTAAAGTTCAGCTGATTTGTGGACAAATTTAACTTGTATAAATATTACGGATAACTCACAGTGTCAGTAAATTGCATTTACTGGCCACTCAGTATTTTTTAAGAACTTATTGTTTACCTTTAATTTCAAGAGCAGCACCAGGAGCTAAATTTTAGTGTGGATTCAGGGACAGTTTTGAGTTTCCAGTGTAAACATGAAGCTATGAAGAACTTTCCAAGCAGACATCTTCTTGGTTTAAAATGTACTGAACACAGGGTGTATATAATTTGGATCCTTAAAGACAAAAGTGGGATTTTAGAAGGATGCATATTACTGTGGTCTATTTGATTTATTCTACTTTCCAGGGAGTAATAGGAATTTTCAGTAATATGATTTTAACCATATTTGGTTAAATATAATTGTAAAATAAGAGTGATATCTATGGCCCTGTGAATGGTCTTGCTAGTTGAAGAGTTGTTTCTAACTTTCTCTCCACAGACCAAAGGGGAGAAGCCCTAGAAGAGCCCTGATAAGTATTAAGCTCCTTTTACTCAGCAGCTTTTGTTCTTCCGTAGCAAACAGGTTTGAGGTGAAAGACATTCATACTTAGGGAAAAAGAAGAGACTTAAATCAAGGGTTAAGAGCAGTTATACTAAAAGAAAATCTAGGATTGGGCAGTGGGAATGTATGCCTCTTGACACAAAGGCAACAACATGGTTTGTTGCTTATTTTTTAAGCAAATCAGTCACAAGCAGTCTCCAGAAAAGACTGTGGACGGGCTGTCACGTGATGGGTGGTGAAATTCATGTGTGTTATCCCTCCGGGTGTCACCAAATGAGTTATCTGGGAGCTGTCATCTGTTCCTGGTTCTCAGCTGGCAGTCCCTGGACTTCTGTCAGTTCCTTAAACTTTATTCTTTACTTACTGCTAGTGCACTTCTTTGAGATTTTTGGAGACTTAAGGTCTATTTATTGAAAATAAGCTGTGAAGTCTTCCAGGAACCTCTTTAGTAATGTATGTGAATGCAGATGTAGACCTCTGGGGATAGTGAGAGTTCACACTGCAGGCTCTTTCAAAGATATACCTACCCCATTTTGGACAGAGCTGCTGTAAGAATGAAATAATTCATGCAGTTACCTTTTTATTACTGTTTTTTCCCCCCTACATCCACTCAAAAAGGAAGTTTCTCAATGTAACTTCTAAAAATAGACCATGCTACCAGGCACACACCCTAACTGTGTCTTAAAATACTTGGATTTCTCCCATTCCATTTTTGGCTTGGAGCAAGTGAGTTGACTGCCACACTTTGAGAAAGCCTTCTTTGAGCAGCTCGACACAGTGCTTGATTGTGGTCCATACCAGTGATAGTGCCATGAACCAGGGAATCTGGTTCAGGAGAGGAAGTGAACTCAGAATGGCTATTTCCCTTTTCCTGTACAAACTCGTGAAGGCATTATTTCTGTAAGTTGGTTGATATTTGACAACTTGTGTATGTTTAAGAGTGATATACCTACATGTAAAAAGTGACACACGGGAGGCAGGGTAAAAGATTCAGGGCTTCCTAATTAGTCAGTATTACCATCCAAAGATGTCTGTTTATTTTCTAGGGCTTTGTGTAAAATCATCAGGAAACACTTAAAATTGGACCCTATATTAGTCTTCTTTAGAAATCTTAGGTCAATGGTACCTCTAAAACATACTTCCTAAGGCTCATTAAAAATGTAGAAGTAGTAGATAATGAATCCCCTCCACCCCCAGGCCCTGGTCATCAGCTTCCCCCTCACAGATGCCACTGCATTTAGGTTTGGTCTTCATCCTTCTGGACCTTTTCCATGAACTTAGACACTTAGAGTCTTGAGTAAGATTTCAGGAGAGTGACTATGGGCTCGAAAAACCGTTGTAAGATAAAGTTGTCACGGAGGAGTAAAACACTCCGTAATAAAAAGTACCTTTCATAATCTTAACTTTAAAACTTTAGATATGACTGTTTTTATAAAACTGTGGGGGAGAAAATAACCTCTAGGGCTTCTTTTCTTGCTTTTCCTGGTAATTGCTAATTCCTTGCTGAAGGGGACTGATCACAGAACTAACTGTTGGTGGGAGCGGTAAGACTCGATTGTGAGTTATTTAGAGGCCCACTCTGCACTGAGAAAATTATCGTTACATGACATTTCATCCATAAGAACAAGCTAGTTTCCAGTTCTGGCACTGCGTGACACGTTCTCTTTGAATCTCAGTTGGTGTTAATGACTGTGCTGGTACTCGCGTGCCCCTGTGAGGCTGGGCACAGTCTCCCATTGCTTGCCTGCCAGTGCTGCTGTAATGCTTAAGGGGGAGTCATCTTTAAACCTCATTTTCTGCTGCAGTTGTATTACAGAACTTATAGCTTAAAAAAAAATACCCAGGCTTCAGAAGATTTTAGGCTTACATCAACCACCATTTAAGAAAAATCTTCAAGTAAATATAAATGAAAATATTAAAATCTGCATATTTAAAGATGTTATCACATGTCATCAAATGGGGAGCAGTGGATTGGGAAAGAGACCTGGCCTGGTTCTGTGTGGAGAGAGCCCTTATCTCATTTTTAAATTCATGAAAAAGGAAGGAAACCTTAACATATCTTCTCCTTCTGTGTCTACTATGTGCTAAACATTCTTCAAGGTACTTTTCACTACTCATCAAACTGCTTTCAGACCTGTTGTTGAATAGAATTCATTGTTTTATATCATACTTACTGGCTGACAGGTTTGTGGCAGTGATGAAAATCTTTGAAGGCTTCTGCTGCCTTCATTATGCCCAGAAATTTCTAAATCAATGATCGGCATCTTTAGAGCACAGATAAGCCTGAGAGGATGGCAAAGGGAAGAGAAAGAAGAAAGTGTGACAACAGTAATCCTCCCTCACCCCTGTCTTTCCCTTTGTCTCTATTTCTCTGACACACACACACACACACACACACACACACAAACAAACAAACCCACCCACCCANACATGCTTGTTAGGTAAGCTTTTCTAGTTTTGAGAAATGAGAGTAGGGCGCCTGGGTGGCTCAGTGGGTTAAAGCCTCTGCCTTTGGCTCAGGTCATGATCTCAGGGTCCTGGGATCGAGGCCTGCATCGGGCTCTCTGCTCAGCAGGGAGCCTGCTTCCTCCTCTCTCTCTGCCTGTCTCTTTGCCTACTTGTGATCTCTCTCTCTGTGTCAAATAAATAAATAAAATCTTTAAAAAAAATGAGAGTAGAAATGATAACTTTAAAGAAATTAGCTTTTTATTGTAAAAGCAGTGATATCTGCTATATTACCAGTGAATAAAATCCCTCCTCCATGATACTCTGAGAAAATAAATTAGAGAAGACTGCTTTTAAAAAATCTGGCAAATGTATGTTTCCATTTTCCCATTTCCTCCTTAAATGCTGAAACTTTCTCATCCTTTGCATTGTCACAAATGGTTTCCTTCTGCTTCACATGTCAACATGCCATTTGTAAGGTATTGTGTAAGACTCACTTGTAAATTGCCGTAATAATAACGTAAAGTTTTGGAAGCTTATTATGATAGTTTAAACTTTAACAATTTTGTAACCATTTAACAGGGAACCATAGAGCCATAAAACTGATAGTTCTGCATATTTTGAAAGTCATTTATAAACTCAGAACAAAATCTGATTTCTAAATAGATTCTTCAGATGGTTTGCTTTCCTTATTATGTCTCTGTGGTTCCATCCTTCTGAAAAATGTCTTCAGCAACCTGAGAATCAGTTTGGTTTCCAGGTGGTGACAGCGGTGTAAATGACACATACAGAGAGACTGAATGGAACGGAACAGGCCAGCCTTGCCGAGAAACCCTCCATTTCCTGCTGTTTGCCAGTCAGGAGAGTACAGATTCCCTTCTTTCCCTTTGTGAGGTTGATTTGAGCTTGAGCCCTTGTTACCCCTTCAAATCAAGATATGTTTCATAAATGCGTTCTGAATCACGTCGATGCCCCGTGTGTGTGTGTTTTGAGGGCGAGGGGACAGAAACACGGAGAGAGACAGACACACCTGGACAGTCATACAGAGAGAGAGCATGCTTCACTGCCACGTCTTTACGGTCTTTTTCAAAATGATTTCAAAGATGATAGATCCTGTTGAGGTCCCTAAGAGCTGAATTAGGAAAACAGATTATTGGCGAATGTTTTTTTAAACCTGTCAGTGTAAACTCTTAAACTGTGTTAAGAAAATCTCTTAAGAATTATGGAAGCTGTATTCGAAACCTTTTGGTGGGTCCTGATTTGTTTTAACATGATTGCTCTGCAAATTGACATTAAAGTAGACAAAGATTTAGCAGTGTACCATGTCATAAAAATAAAATCCTTCACCTTTTGCATTGGAACACATAGACAAGTGCTTAATTAGTAACTGGAACCTTGGTGTGTATGTTTTGGTGAATCCATGATTCATTCATTCAGTTGGTGATTTTAGTCAGAATATGACAAACCCGGTGAAGAATAATTAATAGAAGTATTCTGAAACAAATAAAGGATTTTTGGTGTTAACTTTTTTTTCATACTTGCCATATAGTGTCCAGTATTCTCTTGATTTGTGTGGATGAATTTTATGCCTTGAAAGTCAGTACCTTCAAAAAGAACTCAGTTAAAAATAGAAGTTTTAGGGGGCCCTGGGTGGCTCAGTGGGTTAAACATCTGACTCTTAGTTTCAACTCAGGTCATGATCTCAGTGTTGTGAGCTTGAGTCCCAGGTGGGCTCCATGCTCAGCAGACTCGAGATTCTCTCTCCCATTCCCTGCCCCCCCCATGTACACATACACACGTGCTCTCTTTCTCTCAAATAAATAAATAAATAAAGTTCTACATACTTAATATTTTTCCCTCCATTTAGTGGAGTCAGCTAGTTACAAAATAGTTCATCTGTAAGCCCCAGCTCTGCTGTCCTGTGGCTCTACTGCACTCATTTTATAAGAAGCAGCTGGAGCTGAGCCACCTGCCCAGTGTTCGCCAATTGTTGCAAGTGTACTGAATTAAACTTTAATTGAAGTTAAGCCACTTAAGTTGCTTAAAGTATTAGGTCCCATGAGGTTCATCCTACGCCTCCTTTCCTCTCTGTCTCTTGTATTACTTTGTTTCTCTTTATTTCCTTTTCTTCAAGGAGAAGCAAAATGGGAGAGAACAGAAGAATTTTTTTTCATCTACTCTGACCCCCCCAAAAAAGACTATTCAGATATGTAACATTAAAAATAAGAAAACTCCCAAACATTGAAGAGTATTTGTGCTCTTATCTCATGCCATGAATTATATGCACTTTGCTTTTTCTAGATGTCACTTAAAGGAATGAGTTTGAGTGAATCATTGAGTATTTATTGAAGGGCTTTTATTTTATTTTTTAAAAGATTTAATTTATTTATTTATTTGACAGAGAGAGAGAGAGAGAGAGAGAGAGAGAGATCACAAGTAGGCAGAGAGGCAGAGAGAGAGGAGGAAGCAGGCTCTCTGCTGAGCAGAGAGCCCGATGTGACACTCGATCCCAGGACCCTGAGATCATGACCTGAGCTGAAGGCAGAGGCTTTAACCCACTGAGCCACCCAGGCGCCCCTTGAAGGTCTTTTATGAAATAAACCAAAGATGTCCTGACATTTTTAGCCATTGCCTGTCCATCCAGTTTCATTTCTGTCCTATTGCACTTTCTGAAATGTTAAGTTTCTGTGCACCGTCTGTAAAATGAGCCTTTGTCGGTCAAACAAAACACCTGAGGCCTTGTGAGTGCCAGATGAGATTCTGCTTGGCTGATGACTCGATACAGCTTCTAAGTCACCTCTGTGCTTGCACCTTGAAGTCTGTCGATCCATTCAGACACATCCAAGTTTCTTCTGGGATCTACTTTCACTTGGAGTAAGGACCCAACATGGTTGCTTTTCATCTCAACACTTAATCCTAGAAAATAGTTTCATCACCTTTGTTTTTTAAAAATCGACACAGCTTTTCAGCAGAAACAAAATGGACTATTCACTAGTCACTGATATTAGTAGAAAATTGGTAATCCTATGTTTGATTCACATTACAAGACTTTTTTTTTTAAAGATATTTTTTATTAGAGAGAGAAAGCATGAGATGGGGGAGGTTCAGAGGGAGAAGCAGACTCCCCACTGAGCAGAGCCTGATGTGGGACTTGATCCTGTGTCTCTGGGATCATGACCAGAGCTGAAGGCAGACCCTTAACCGACTGAGCCACCCAGGCGCCCAACTTATAAGCCTCTATTAATCAGATTTCTTATTGCCAGTTATTGCTAGATAACCAGTTTTTTTTTAAGATTTATTTATTTATTTATTTGACAGAGAGAGAGAGAGAGAGAGAGAGAGAGAGAGAGATCACAAGTAGGCAGAGAGGCAGGCAGAGAGAGAAGAGGAAGCATACTCCCCGCTGAGCAGAGAGCCCGATGCGGGCCTCGATCCCAGGGTCCTGGGATCATGACCTGAGCCAAAGGCAGAGGCTTTAACCCACTGAGCCACCCAGGTGCCCCTAGATAACCAGTTTTGAACCATCAGACTCAAGTAGAGTTTAAAACTGCCAGTCTCATCTCCTGCATAATGCTATGTTAATAATGTGAGACTGAAAGCCGACATGGATCTCATTTGCATGCTTTGGTTTAGCTCACATTCACACACCTTATTTGATTTGATCTTCACAGACAAAGCGGGTCTTATATCGCAATACAGAGCAGGAAATCCAAAGAGGTTGTGATTTCCTTCATCACATAGCTGGTGGATGGCAGAACTATCCAATCTGGGACTTTAACCAGGTCCTTTTTATTCAGTCTTTGGCTCTTTCTTCTCTACCGTGCCAGCTTCAATAAATATTTTTATTTGGAAAGCTAAAAGCTGTCATAATTTATTATAGAATAACTTACTTATTTTGTTGCCCTCCCCCCATGGGTTATTGTAAAACATCTGTCTTCTCTCCCCCTTTAATAACTCTACCTTGTTCATGAAAAAATTTTTTGTAAAACACACAGATGGAGGTTATTACCTTACGTTTAGGCATTAAGGGACTGTTAGTCATAAAAATGTTGATGAATATGTTTTATAGCTTTGGAATGAGAGTCTTTTTTAAAAAGATTTATTTATTTATATTTTTAAAAAGATTTTATTTATTTATTTTACAGAGAGATACAGAGAGCACAAGTAGACAGAGCAGCAAGCAGAGGGAGAGGGAGAAGCGGCTCCCAGCTAAGCTGGGAGCCCTGATGTGGGGCTTGATCCCATGACCCTGGGATCATGACCTGAGCCAAAGGCCGAAGGCAGCAGCTTAACCGACTGAGCCACTCAGGTGCCCTAGATTTATTTATTTATTAGAGAGAGTGACAGTGGTTGGAGGAGGGCCAGAGAGAGAATCTCCAGGAGACTCCCTGCTGAGCTCAGAGCCTGATGCGAGGCTCCATCCCATGACCCCGAGTCATGACCAGAGCTGACCAAGAGTTGGATGCTTAACCAACTGAACCACCCAGGTGCCCACCGCCCTTTAACTTTAAAATGTTAAGATTTGAAAATAAATTTATACATCCTGAACTGTTGGGGTTTCTGGACCCTTGGTTATGTACAAGGTCTTCATGAGTTGAGGAGGAAATAAAGTGTAACTGGGAACATCTGTGAGCTGTGAGTGGAATGTGAAGGGGACTTGAAGATCAAAGATGACATGGTCTGGGACCTGTTGGGGCTTGTTAGTCGTCAAAGGATAGGTGGTCAGGGTGAGAAATAAAAAGGACTAACCAAACAAACCAAAGAAATGAAACCTAGGGGCGCCCGGGTGGCTCAGTGGGTTGGGCCTCTGCCTTTGGCTCAGGTCACGATCTCAGGGTCCTGGGATCGAGCCCTGCTCTCTGCTCAATGTGGAGCCTGCTCCCCCCGCCCCGCCTGTCTCTTTGCCTACTTGTGATCTCTCTCTCTCTGTGTCAAATAAAAAAGAAAGAAAGAAACCTAGAAATGGACTAGTTCTGACCTGGAGTTGAGCACTTACATGAGTTCCAGGAGTCTCACGGCATACATCACTGTTTAAATAAATGTTGATTTGGAAGACTCACTCAGCTCTCATGTATTACCATCATTTTGTGCTCAACTTTACCTTCTCAGACCAAAGGATGCTCAGGAAAGGAATCAGAACTGACATCAAATCAGATTTTGACTTTTAAAAGTCCTTTTTCAGAGTTTAGGTACTTATACAAGTTGATAGAAAATATGTCTTATTTTTCTTTGGTTTGGGAGGGAGATGGGCTCTAGAGAGCTTGGGGAGGGGGTTCTGAGCTAGAAAATTTGGACTGATTGGATAATTAATCAGCCTTTGTATTTTTGGAATGTAGTCATAGATGAAGCACTTTCCAAACCTTAATGGGGTGAAAGGAGAGAAAAAGGAGAGGGACCTTGAAGGAATATGTCTAAGACCAAAGAAAGTTGATAAGCTGGGATGAGTAGAGATTTTGAGGTACACTCTATTTTAAAAATTCTTTTCAGTGACAAAGTATTTCGCCTTCATGGTTCTCTGAGAGATAGACTTTGTTCAAATTCTGTGCATTTGTGTTAGGGAAGGAAGGAAGGGCTATAATAATAGGTAGGGGGAAAATTCTTTGAAGCAGTTTTTTAGTGCTTTTTTTAAGTTTTCAGTTTTTTGAAGTTTATCTTTTTAATTATGAAAGCTTTCAAACATACACAAGAATAGAATAAACTTCCCTCTTACTGCAACTCAGTTATTGAGATCTTACCCATTTGCTTTGTCCCTTTTTTCTTCTCCCCCCGCCCCGCCGATATGTTTTAAAGCAAATCCCAGGAATCCTGTCATTTCATCCCTGCATACTTCACTGTACATCTCCAAACAGTATTTACATTTTCTTACCCAGCCACACTGCCATTATCACAGCTAGTCCTCGGCATATGATCTGATCTCCCAAGTTATCTCCAAAGTATCTTTTTTTCTTTGCCTGGTTTGTTTAAATCAGGATCCAAACAAATTCTACTCATTATATCTGGGTTGTTATATCTCTTAAATTTTTCTTAATCTGCAACAGTCCCTTCCAACTACCATTTGTGGCTTTTTTCTTTCATGCCATTGACTGGTAGAAATCCATTCTGTTGAACTGTAGAGTGTCCCAAATTCTGTATTTGGCTGATTGCTTCTTTGTGGTATCATTTAACCTTGTCCTGCATCTCCTCAAGTTTCCTGTAAATGAACTTTCTGGTCTCAGAACTCCTTTATACTTTTAAACTATTGAGGACGTCAAAGATCTTTCAGTTATGTGGATTATATCTGTCTTAATAACTTTATTAGAAATTAAAGCTGAGAAATTTAAAACATATTTACTAGTTAGAACAATCGTGAACCTATTATTCATTATCACAAAAATATGCTTTTAATTAAAACTATATTTTCCAAAACAAAATTGGAAGAGTGGTATTGTTTTACATTTTGGTACATCGCTTATGTTTGCCTTAATAGAAGACAGATTCTCATGTCTGTTTCTGTATACATCCCTTTGTATACCACATAACAAGTAGCCTATGGAAAACTCTACTATATAGGCATGAGAGAATGAGAGTGGAAAAACTAAATGATGTCTTAGTATTAGGAGAATCATTTTGACCTCATGGACCACCCGGTGGACGGGTCCCCTGGACCATACTTTGAGAGACAGCTGCTTTAAGAGGCCTGATTCTAGATTCAGGTTCAACTTCTTTGGTAAGCATACTTCATAGATGGTGATGTATGCTTTGTATTTTATCATTCGGATACACACACTGTCTTGTCATTATTATTGATCCTAGGATTCACTGGTGGGCTTAGGTGAGCCATTTTGCTTTTTAGTAGAGTGGTGCCAGCATTCCATACCATTAATAGTTGTAAGTATCCACTCTCACCATCTTTATCAGTGTTCTGTGTATTTTCAGTTTTTCCTAATAGCAGAGAGATGTCATCATAGTTACTCTTGAATTTCTTTGGTAATTGTTTTATTTTTTATTTTTTTCCGTGTGTTCACTTATTTTATCTATTGTGTATCAGTTTCTTTGGACTCCTATCTGTTTGACTTGTTGATGGCTTTTTAGTGAATTTGGACAAAATTCTTAATTTAGAATGCATTTTGAGCCTTTCTTATTCACTATAATATTTTGCCCTTTCTGTGTTGTGTTTTTCCTTTGGTTATGCTAGGTCTTACATACTGAAGTCATTTTGACTGGCGATTGTTTTCCTTGTGGAGTGTGGACTTCTGGGAAAATGCAAAATTGGTAGCAGCTGAATTTGGAATCTCGTAGTTAGGACTGTAGGAATCAGCTGCTCTTCTTTCTTACTTTCCAAAAAGAAAAAAAAGGAAGACCTAGAGAAGTTATGGTTTACTCATGTTTACACAATGATTTGGTGCTAGAGTTGAGACTTGAGACTGTTTCCTCTCAATTCTACCACCATTTCTTCTAATAAGCACTTCCGCTGAATTTCTAATGAGAATGGCAGACTTTCTCTTTTGGTTAGAATCAGAAATTCCTGATTTTCTTATGAATTTTATGCTTTGTGAAGGTTTGTTTCTTAGTAGAATAGCATTATAGCTGTTAAACTAAGTGGAAAAAATACTACTTCTTTTTCTTTCTTTCTTTTTTCCTTTCTTTTTTTTGGGGGGGGAGAGTGCAAGCAAGCAGGTGCGAGCTGGGAAGGGCAGAAGGAGAAAGAGAAACTTAAGGCAGGCTCCACGTCCAGCATGGAGCCCGATGCAGGGCTTGATCTTACAACCCTGAGATCATGACCTGAGCTGAAATCAAGAGTCAGATGCTTAACTGACTGAGCCACCTTGGCGCACCCCCAAATACTAATTCTTACTCATTTTTATATACATAAACATTTAGAACCACTCTGAGTATTTAAAGTATTATTGCCTTCCCAGAGTAAAAAATGATCCAATTTTCGCTGTTTTGCCTAACAGGAAGCCTGCAGACCTGCAGAACTTGGCTCCTGGGACCCACCCACCATTTATAACTTTCAACAATGAAGTCAAAACGGATGTAAATAAGATTGAAGAATTTCTCGAAGAAGTCTTATGCCCTCCCAAGTGAGTATCAAAGAAAATATGCATGAAAATATTGCCATCTCTTTAAAGCTTGGTCTTTTTTGGCCCTTAGAGATCTTTCTCTGGATGGCATGGGAGTTAAATCCCTACAGCATTAAGTTTCGGTGACTAGGGCTTTTCTTCATTCATTATAATTAATACTACTACTAATGCTACACAGATGTCAGAACTGTCTTCTGGCTAGGCCAATAAGCATAGGTAGGAATGTGCTTAAGCTATAGAGTATACACTGAAAGTAGCTTTGGGACATGGGAGCTAGGTTAGCAAAGTCTGGTTCTTTGAGGGCAATTAGTCCCAAACTGAGAGAGAAGTTTAGGGAAGAGAAGAGGTGGGGAGAGACAGGTTCAGACTGAACCCAGCCGCAATCTCTAAGCTGGAGGTGCAGGTTGCTGGGGGATTTCTTATCAGGTCATTTTAAAAGTAACTTGTCTGAAGCTGTCACCCAAGGGAATTGACTTTTTAGACTGTGTCCCTGGGATTTAGTTTTTATTTATGTATTTCTTTGAAGTGTTCTAGATTCCCAGGTCCTGCACATTAGTCCACATGGTTAATGATTTTAAGGTACTCAGTTATTTCCTATAATATGAGGTGCAGGTGAGGGATAGATGGACTATAATGACAGTTACCAGAATTGCAAATGTGCAGTTTTGCATTATACTGTAATCGTGGCATAGGTTAAACACATTAGGGTTTGCTTTAGACTTTTCTAGTTTCATTATCCTGAAAAACTGAAATGTTTTTCTTCTCGTCTAAGCCTTTCTTGCTAGTTGATTTGACTTTTGCTGTCCATATCCAGATAAATTTCCCAGGAATGCAATTATTGGGTCAGAGAGTTCTAAAATAATCAGTTACTCAGAATTCATTCATTCACTTATTCTACAGTCACTAAGCAACAAAACCTCGCGAATACAGTAGTGAATAAGACCTAATTCCTATCCTCAGGAAGCACACTCCAGTATGGATGGAGAGGTCGTGCTGGTGGTGAGAGAAAGTGAGTGGAACCAGGAAAGGCTTTAAAAAAGAGAGAACGCTTGGATTAGCTTTAATGTTCAAAAAGTGGCGTCTCACAGGTGAATGAAGGAATGACAGGCATTCTAGGCTTTCTTCAACTGTAGGAAAAACAATTGTAATTATTCCTTCTTGCTATTTTTCTCAGAGGTTATGGACATGAAGATAGTTTCCTAGTTTTCTTAATTGGACCTTGAAAATAAACATTTTCTTCCTTCTTCTTCTTCTTCTTCTTTTTTTTTTTAATATTTTTGCGTAATCTCTGCATCCACTGTGGGGCTCAAGTGTACAACCCTGAGATCAAGAGTTGCATGCTCTGGGCGCCTGGGTGGCTCAGTGGGTTAAAGCCTCTGCCTTCGGCTCAGGTCATGATCTCAGGGTCCTGGGATCGAGGCCCGCATCGGGCTCTCTGCTCAGCAGGGAGCCTGCTTCCTCCTCTCTCTCTCTCTCTCTGCCTGCCTCTCAGCCTACTTGTGATCTGATCTCTCTGTGTCAAATAAATAAATAAAATCTTTAAAAAAAAAAAAAAGTTGCATGCTCCACCAACTGAGCCAGTCAGGTACCCCAAAAATAAACATTTCACTTTGCTTTTTATAGATAGAAACTTCAACTTGATTTTGTTTGGGCATATTCATAGAGATACTCTAACCAGAGGTGGTCTTTTCTTTCAGTTTAAATAATTTAATTTAAAACTTGGAGATCTTTCAGTTCTAAAGGGTTCACAGTGTGCTAAATTCTCTCGAAGGGTATCTTCCTTGTGGGTTTTTTTTTAATCGTTTTGTTTTATCATGCTAAGTGTACTTTTTAATCCCTATCCCTGTTTCCATTATTTTCCTTGTTTTTCTTTTGTAGTTTATACTCTGAAGAGTTTCTAAATAAAATTTTAAAATTTCACTTTGTTTGTAGAAGGGAGTACTTTTGATGTTTCCGATGCCTCTGCTGTTATTAACTAACATTCAAGTGCCAATTATGTGCCATGCGCTGTGTACTGTGGATTATTCTGTGGATTATCTCACTCCTCTCCAAGACTTTGTGGAGAAACTGAAGACAAGAAATCTAACTTGTCCTAGTTTTATAGTTACTGGTGGCAGAGCTGGCATTCTTCAAAGCCAGGCCTGTAGGACTTCAAAAACCTGTGTTCTATTTTCCTCCTTCTATTTTTCTACTTTTTATTTTGTTGAGTTTGACTTTTACAAAAGAGGTGAAATGTAAGTCTTTAATTGGGATTGTGCTTTAGCAAGTGTAAAATTGCAGGCCGGCTCAGGCTTGGAGGAAAGGCAGGAGAGAAATCAAAGATAGTTTCCTGTGATGAGCCAGTGGGACTGAAGGTGGCTGTCAAACTAAATTTAATGAATCCTTTTTAAGAAATAGGTGAGGCTTCACTTCTTGTGGGTTTTTATTTCTTTTCTTTCTTTCTTTCTTTTCTTTTCTTTCTTTTTTTTTTTTTTGGAGAGAGAGAACATGTGTGCCTGTGTGCGAGTGCAAGTGGTGGGGAGGGGCGGGGGGAGAGAATCTCAAGCAGTCTCCCCACTGAGCACAGAGCGTGACTGGGGGCTCCCTCTCAACACCATGAGATCAAGACCTGAGCCAAAATCAAGAATCGGACGCTTAACCACCTGAGCCACCCAGGCGACCCCCCCCCCCCCGCCCCCCATGAGTTTTTACTTCTGTGCATTGGAGCAGCACGTTTAGATTGGGAGTGCCTTCCCCTGACTGGGCTCCACAGCCCCGGAGGTGACAGAGGGACAGCAGAGTCTTTGTCCTGCAGAATTGTTTCTAGAGGAGGAGCTGGAGGAAGTTCTTTCCAGGACCACCAGGGGCATTCCTTTCCCTTTCCTGCATTCTAGGGCATTCAGGGACCGTCCTGGCTCTCTGCCTTTCCCCTGGAGAACAAGGAGGTCTTCGGGTCCTTAACTACTGCTGATCCTCCTCAGACCCTGAGTGAGAGCCTTCTTGTTTCTAGACCCGATGAAGAGAAAAGGCAGAGGAGTTGCATAAGCTGGCAGACCAGAATCTAGCATTTTCTAATACCATGTTTTTGGCATTTGATGATGCTGAGAACAGTGTTTTGTGTGAGCACTTCTGATTCAGTCGTGACAAAGATAAATACCAGCAATTGCTTGTTCCAGAGTTGTTCAGAATCTAGAGACTAGTGAAGAGCTTAAAGCAAGGAACTCCTGCTGGTCTGTGTGATCAGTATACATAGAAAGGAGAAACTTTATCTTTCTTCTCCTCTGGGGAAAGTATTTATAAAAATATATTTCACCCCCCTTGCTTGAATGGAGGGAGTACTTTGTCCAAAAAAGCTTTGAAACTTGGATTTTTAACTGAAGCAGACCTGTGTGTGTGGCTCACTTACTAGTGAAAGGATAGAAGGGTAGGGCAGGTTAACAGTTTTGGAGAAGGACCCTATAAAGTGTTAGTAAGCTTTTTTTTTTTTTAGTGAGAAATACAGTGAAAGTTGAATTTACAAGAGTAACTTAATGAACTGTGTAATCAGACTTTATTCTTAGGTCCCATGAGAAAGAAAATGTCTGAGATCTTTCCTAAAAGGATGGAAATATTCTTAGCTAGTCTTAGCGTTAATGGTCTGTGATGTAATACAGAATAAAGGACGGATCTGAAAGTCCGCAGGCCCTGGATGCTCATGTCCACGATGTTGTTGACACATAGCCTTTTATTGATTATTTGCCTGCCTTTTGTCAGATGTTGAAATGAGACTCTCAATCATTGAAAAGTTTTGCTTTATCAGGCTATTTGGGAAAGCGAATAATGATGAATTATTAAAATCCAGTGTTTGGGGGAATGCAAAACAAGCTGGCAACTGATTGAGGACCTCTTGGTTTAGAATTTGATTTATCTTTCAGAGAGAATCTGATCTGTAGTAAAACAAGAATAGCACTTGATTTGGGGACAGGAAACGTCTGTTGTAGTTTGGCAATACTTTTAACTAGTCTAGGGATTTGGGGGGCCCAAGTGTATAAGCTTTCTGGAATATAATTTCCTTTTAGGCAAAATGAGAGTTTTAGGTGAATGGTCTCTTGTAGTTTTAGTATTGTATGCATGCATTAAATTAATAGTACAAATTTAGTGGTTTGTCTTGGAGAAGAATAAGGCCTGTTTAACCTGCTTTAGAGAACAGTGTTTTTTGTTTTGTTTTGTTTTTTTGTTTTTAAGAATTGTAATATCATCTGTTTTCATATGGATAAGGATATGCCAATTGCAAATCCTTCTTCGTTCTTACCTATTTATTAAATAGGTCTCTAGTAAATATGCTTCTATATGCTCATCAGTACAACCTCTGCACTTAGTATAATGCCTGACACAGAGTAGACCCTTCATAATTAGAATAAATGAGTATATGTGAACAATGAATGTATAAATGATCTGCAGTTTAAGCCTACCTTCAAGTTCCCTTCATTAGAAAAAGTAGGTAGACCTAAATATTGGTTGGGAAAAGAAGAATAATTTTGGAAACTTGGCTAGTGGAAGGCATAGTATATTGAAGAGTCACTTATGTTCCTTGTGCTATTTTTTGTTTGGAATGGAATGAGTCAGTGAAGTTACTGTATTACAAGCAGTAAAAACATTTAAACTGGAGGCTCGTTGTTTTTATAGTCAAGGAGAATTGAGGGATGTTGAACCAGGAATTAACTCTTTTAGCCCAGGCAGGGGAAAAAAAGACTGTAAAATTTTCTATAGTTAAGGGAGGGGGGAGATAAATAAATAAATAAAATTATATATTATTAATATAGTATATATAATATATAACCTCATGAAATTCATTTACTATACTTGTTCGCTGAAAAATTCATTGTGTAAATATTTTTGTTTATAAGAGAAATCTTTAAGCTTAAAAATTGAGAGATATTAAAAGGGAAAATGAATTGAGCATGTATGTATTCAGTAGGTGTTTTATAATCTCCGGTATCCAGTTTTATAGATCTGTCTCTCCTTGAATTCAGAATTGCACATGTAAAAAAATTTGAATAAAAAAGCTAACCAGATACTACAGCTTGCAACTGAACTAAATTTCTTCCTAAAAATACTTTACCTTCATTTTTTATTTTAAAAAAGTGGAAAGACAGCATCCTAAAATATATGAAGAAATCTAAATTGCTAGTTTAGTGTTAGATTTTTTTCCCCAAAGCCTTGACAGCACCAAGCCCAGTTTCCAGTGAAATTTTACAGGGCCTTTAAACAGATTAAGTGTTCCCTAAAATGGTGCTAATGGTCGGAATTCCTGTGGAGCCGACTCCCAGTGGGTGCAGCTCTCTGTTGAAGGGAAGAGGGAGGAGCTGAGCCTTCTCACATGTATTTTCCAATTTGAGGAAGAAATAGACACTGAGTATGTGTGTTTGGAATTTAAATATATAAAATACACATTTGTGTGGTTGAAAACCAAAAATATCTGTGTGTCATGAATGTCTGTTTTCAAAGCAGATAAACTTTGTAAGAGCACTTGTTAGCAGAATTCCCAACATCTTACTGTTCTGTTGCTCAGTACCACCCTTACAATATCTAGTCCATAGGAGGTTCTGGAAAATCCCAAGTGTGGGAATGAAGTGAGTGATCTGCTTCCTGCTGTCTTTGTCCTTAAACTACTGTGGATGACTGAGATGCCCGCTTTTCCCTGTTGTCCACGTTCTCTGGTAGCACTGGGTGCTTCAGTGCATGGCTCATGCCAGGGATCTGGTGGGCATTTCTGTTTCAAGGAAGCTCTGTAGTTGAAATGTGGCTTCCGCAATGGCGGAAGCGAATTTTTAACTTTCTATAACACTGGTTCATTGAAATTCATATTCAGATAGCCAGCCACACTTCACTAATGGCTACCAGATTGGAAATTCAGATATAGAATGTTTCCATCATTACAGAAAGCTCTTTTGGACAGTGCTGCTCCAGACTTCTCTTTCTAAGATGCCCATTGGCTTGGCACATGCCTCTGAGCAAGTAGACTGTTTTCCCAGCATCCTAATTTATAAAATGGAGGTGGAGTGCGGATGCCCTTTGGTTGCCAAGAAAATTAATATGCGAACAAAAACACTGCAGAGCTTTGTTTCCTAAGGAAAAAAAAACCACATCTTAAAAATATCATAGAAAACAGATGATGGCATTTCTTAGTGTAATAACTGTTAAAAGATGTCTAGTAACTGCTAGCACAATGGTTTGTTGATGGAGAGAACTTACGCTAATGCATCTTTGGAGGATCTATCATCCATTCTCACTTTTCCCCCTTAGGTACTTGAAGCTTTCACCAAAACACCCAGAATCAAATACTGCTGGAATGGACATCTTTGCCAAATTCTCTGCATATATCAAGAATTCAAGGCCAGAGGCTAATGAAGGTAAAAACAAAACAAAACAAAACAAAACCCAAAAAAACCCCCCCAAAAAACCAAATGATTGGATCACTACTGTAGATAAACAAACCAGAATACCCCCAAATAAATCCAAAAATCCTGTTATGACAGTGATTTTAAATAGATATTTTGGATATCTATTCTAATAGATATTAGAAATATCTAATAGATATTAGAAATAGATAATAGAAATATCTAATAGATATTTCCCATTAAGTATTAAAAACTCGCTTTCAAAGTTGATACAGATTTGATGATAAACCAGGGTGAGTCCTTAAATTGCTCTTTTCCTGTTTCTAGCTAGTGAGATAGTGCCTAGCATGTGGTAGATGTACGATACAGACTTTATTGAATGGATTGTTTTCATGAAGAGGAAACTCTACAGAGAGTTAACGGTGCCTCAGAAACAATGAATGGTGTGGGTGTGGTGTGTTGGAAGAGATTGATACAACTTCCTTTAAATTATTACTATATCTTTTTGTTCGTTGTTGGGTTCTGGTCGCCTGAAATCAGCCTGGGTGGATTTTTTTGATAATTATCCTTAAAGAGCAATTTGGGGAGTTACTCCAAGAGAGCATTTGTCGTCCTCAGTCTTCCTAATTTCTCTGCATCCTAAAATGGGATTTTAGTTTCAAGTCCTGTTTTCATGTGAGAATTGTTTAGGGTAGTGCAGATACAAATCCCTTCTTTTATTGATTAAAGAACACTATCATCTTATTTTGTTTACCAAACTTATGTATGGTGAACTGAAGCCTCTTTGAAAGAGGTCCGTTTAACGAACCTTGTCTTAACTACGCCAGTCAGTAATTTTTCTTCTCTTTGAGATGTTAAGCATCATTCTCTGAGTAAAACTCTCTAGAGAGAACATTAGTGTTTAATTAAAAGTAATTACAGCAACAGAAACGCCAGCTCCTAACGACACTTTAATCCATCATGGTTTTGGACATTTTGGTGGCTTGGGTACGGTTCTTTTGGGTAGAAGTTTATGGCTGCAAATGAACAAGAAAACCAAAGAGAAAAAAATTATCGGTGCTGGTTAAGCAAGAATAAACATCTTTTAAAAAAATGGAAAGACTTGCTGATTTCCTTATGTGATTTCTGTGGGCACAGATCCAAGCTATTCAGGCTAGTATTTTTTTATTAAATTTTTAAATTGCGGCATTTTATAACCTAATATTGAATTTCAAGGGTTTCTGGGATAATATTCACTGCATGTGATGTTTCTCTGCAACAGAGGAAAAGAGGGAAAAGCCATAGGGTGTAGGCTTGGCTTACATCTCTTCAGTGTGTTCCAGTAGCTGCCTTGGTTTGAGGACAACTTTCCTAAGTAATTGGCTTTTTTTCTGACTGTTTCAGTCTAAGCATTTTATATGCTAAACAAACAGTTACGATGGAGCCCCTCCTGTCCACAGACAGTATCTTTTCTGTCATACCCTTCCTTCCTGCAGGGGATTTCTTTTCATGAAATCATCCTTTTATATCCTGATGCTCTTGCCCATGGTTCCTGAACCCTCTGAGTTCAATTCATATTTTCATTCCTCTGTGTAGTTTTTGGAAGCTGGAGGATGGTTGAATTTCTTTTGACACTTGGTGGGGAGGAGAGGGAAATAAAATATGTTTGCTTAAAAAAACCCCAAAAACAGAAACCACAAAGAACAAAACCAAACAATTGCTTTGGGGATGGGATAGAGGGGAGAGAACATGGGAGAAAGTGACTCATTTAAGTATAACTTTGTATTCTGTTTTTTCCTATCAGTTTGTTACTGTCTTAAGTAGCCACCTACGCTTACTGTCCTTAGAATGTCGTAACCAATAAGAACAAACAACATAATGGATCACACAGTGTATAACTTAGAAGGCTTTGTATTAAATTACCTCTTGGTAAATAAGAATTCCAGTTGCCAAGCAACTTTCCCCATAGGGCCTGTCACTGCTAGGAGACTTTAGAAAACAATATTCCAAATCACTTTGTGGC
Organism: Ailurus styani; assembly: GCA_002007465.1. NCBI lineage: Eukaryota > Metazoa > Chordata > Mammalia > Carnivora > Ailuridae > Ailurus > Ailurus styani. The sequence goes on from LNAC01000030.1 coordinate 8,375,346, forward strand.
TTACTGAGTATATGTAGGTTTGTTGAAGGTGTCTTGTCTGTTTGTTTAGTGCAATAAAATGCCTTAAATCAGCTTTAGAAATTAGTGTTCCAGCTCCTCCTTCTCCCAAACTATAAACCGCTTACAAAGAGATGGATTTGTCATTTTACGTGGTACATCAGAGTAGGCAAGGTTTTGATTAGTTTTACCAGACAAATATTTTACAAAATTCAATATGTTTGGGCAATTTTAAGACCTTTTAAGACGTAATTCTAAGTAAGGGATTAGATGCCTAGATGCTGTGGTATTGGGCCAGTGAAAGAGAAGGGTCAGTACTTAGATTGGATACAAAATACACAAATAGGGTTTAAAGAATAAAATAAAGGGAAATACAGTAGAGAGAGGGAGGGAGAAAGAAAAAAAAAGAACGAATGAATGAATTCTTTTGGTAACATGTCCAAGCTGATTGAAAGTTAAGTTTGTGTAATCTTTTGAAGCATTAAAAGAAATTAATAGGTAATTCCTTTTATGGGAATGGGTTAGATATGACTTGTTCCAGATCTGTTTTTTTTCCCTTCTGTGGTTTCATTAATTTATATAAATTATTAAGATCCCCAATATAACTAATAGATAATTGATTAGTGTGTTGGCATTTATAAAATCCTTTTTTTTTTTTTTTAAGATTTTATTTGACAGGGAGAGAGACAGTGAGAGGGGGGAACACAAGCAGGGGGAGCGGGAGAGGAAGAAGCAAGCTTCCTGCTGAGCAGGGAGCCCGATACGGGGCTCGATCCCAGGACCTTGGGATCATGAGCTGAAGTCAAATGCTTAACAACTGAGCCACCCAGGCGCCCTGGTATTTATAATATTCTTTTTTTTTTTTTTAAAGATTTTATTTATTTATTTCACAGGGGTAGAGAGATCACAAGTAGGCAGAGAGGCAGGCAGAGAGAGAGAGAGGAGGAAGCAGGCTCCCTGCTGAGCAGGGAATCCGATGTGGGGCTCGATCCCAGGACCCTGAGATCATGACCTGAGCCGAAGGCAGAGGCTTTAACCCACTGAGCCACCCAGGCACCCCTATTTATAATATTCTTAAGAGCTCAATGACTTTAGCAGTGATGAAATCTGCCATTATATGTTCTAAGGCATATTTCATAATGTCCAAATTCCTATTTTTAAGTGGAGGCAAGGAATCTATAGGTTCTAACTAGTTCCTTTTTATTCAGAATTCCCTCCCTGTCCTGTCTCCCTTCCTTTTTTTCTCTCTCTCTGTGGAAGTGTTTTCAGTCAGAGGATGGTTGTTCATCATTGTAGCTATGGAACCGAACTGTATATTTAATCATCTTTAAATACTTTTTTTAAAAAGATTTTATTTATTTGAGAGAAGAGTGGGAGAGAGAGTACCCAAGCAGGGGGAGAGGCGGAGGGAGAAGCGTATTCCTCACTGAACAAGGAGCCCAATGCAGGACTTGATCCCAGGACTCTGGGATCATGACCTGAGCTGAAGGCAGAGGCTTAACCTACTGAGCCACCCAGGTGCCCAGTCCTCTTTAAATACTCTTGACCTCTCCCTATTTTCTGTTGGCCTTTAAAAATTGCATAAGATTACCCTTTACTGAAATAAGCACTAACTTTAAAATACAGTTCTATCCTTGTAAGGGCTCATAATTTTGGTTTTCTTCATTGTGAATTGTATTCTTTTCCTACAGCAAGTGTAGTCATGTTAAATTTAATGCTTTCTGTCTTGCATTTACTCAAATTATATAAGTAATTAATGTATGCTTGTTGAAAAAGTTAAAATAGTTTAGAAATAAATTTAATAAAAATCCAGTGCCCCTTCTTAACCTCATTTGAGCTCTTCCCCAACCGTTAATATTCATCCTTTTTTTTTTTTTTTTTTTTTTTTTAAAGATTTTATTTATTTATTTCACAGCGGGAGAGAGATCACAAGGAGGCAGAGAGGCAGGCAGAGAGAGAGAGGGGGAAGCAGGCTCCCTGCGGAGCAGAGAGCCCGATGCGGGCCTCGATCCCAGGACCCTGAGATCATGACCTGGGCCGAAAGCAGAGGCTTTAACCCACTGAGCCACCCAGGCGCCCTCATCCTTTTTTTCTATGTACTTTTGTAAACATCGTCTATGAGTGTGTATTTGTGTGTATATTTACATTCTGCAATTGTTCTTTTCATATATGATGTGGTAGAAGTCCTTCCATATCAAAATATAGCTCTACCTCACTTTTTAGAAATACTGCTTAATGTTCCATAGTACGGGTATTTATTTAACTGTTTCCCTGTTGATAGTCATCTAGATTGTTTCAAGTTTTCTTATTGTGACAAACAATGCTGCCAGTGAATGTACTTGTGCTAGATTCCAAATAGGTCAAACAATTTTGTTCCTCAAAAGTCTACACCAGTTTATATTCCCACTAATGTGAAAGTATTCATTTCCCCTCACTTCTGACCCTGCATGGGTGTGAGTGTGTGTGTGTTTTAAAATTTTGCATAGGCAAAAAAGGGTGTTTTGCTCTTCAGAATTAATTTAAAACTAATCAGATAACCTCTGTTACAATTAAGTATTATTTTGGGGGGAGAACTTTTCAAATACCTTCTTAGAATTACCAGCATCACCACAGCACGGGTGTTACAGAATGGTCCCGCCAAGACAAGAAGCTCCTTTCTCATAGCTTGCTACTGCCTTCTAGTGGTTAGTCTTGACATTTTCTTTATCTTAAGGATTCCTTTGTGGTTTGTCTTCAAAACTTCATTTTGATAGGAAGCATATTGAATCTTTAAGTTGGTTCTTTTACAGTCCTGAGATCCTACCGTCCCTTCCTTCTCACCACCCTCCACCCCCTTTTAAGTACAACCGTGAAAAGTTTTCCATCCTGCCCTGGACTCCTTACTAACCTAGCTATTTCTCACATTTCATTCTCTTGTCAATTTATAAATTTAACATTTCATGACTATGTGCATGATCAATATCTTCTATTTAATCAATGAAAGGTTATATTTATGGCTTTTGTATTTTTAATCTTTTGTTTTAAATGGTTTGATTGCTTGTCTCTTTCATGGTTGGAGTTGAACTCAACTTCTCTAGTTTTTTGGGCTCCAGTGTCCTCCTGCTTAACTCTTTTCTCTAAGAAATAAACTAGTTTGGGTACCTGGGTGGCTCAGTTGGTTAAGCGACTGCCTTTAGCTCAGGTCATGATCCTGGAGTCCCGGGATCGAGTCCCACTTTGGGCTTCCTGCTCAGTGGGGAGTTCTGCTTCTCCCTCCCACCTTCCCCCTCTCATGCTCTCTCTCTCTGTCATTCTCTCTCTCTCAAATAAATAAATAAGTAAAATCTTTAAAAAACAAAACAAAACAAAAAAAAAGAAATAAACTAGCTTGATCCTGGCTATGGCTAGAGTGCCTTTTACTAATAAAATAAGTAGATCTTTGATCTTGATCTTGTCATCTGTCACTGGGACATACATATATTCCAATTTGTTTGATATTTACCTAAGTAAAAAATGTTACCAGTTCTTCTTTACATTTTAAAATGGCTCGTATGTTCTATGGCAATATACTGTTCCTACCTCCTTTTCAGCTTCCCACAAAGATAGAACAGTCAGATACAAATATCTCCACTTATCTGACTTTTTAAAAAAGTGTCTATTCTACATGTTCACCTGATTTCCTTTTGAACCTTCTCTAGACATTTAAGAAACTCCCAACTTTTATATTTAATTATTGGTCTTTCTTGGTCTGCAGCAGATGTTGATGGGATGTTTAATTTGTGCTTGGGTAGAATGCTGTGAATATTAGGGGATATACAGAGGAGGCACAGGACACAGACTTTACCTTCAAAGAAAATAGAGTGCAGTTGGGGAAGCAAGAATAATGCATTGATTTAATAACAAGAATTAGAAGGAAGAGGTTCATGATTTAGTAAGGCTATGAGTTTAATATAAGCCATCCCTGAGTTTAAATTATTAAAAATTTAACAGCTCTAAAAACCTAACAGTGCTAATATTAAAAGACTGAACATAACTAATACTTTTTTGTTTAAAAGAGAGTGCTAGTGGGTGGGGGTTGGGGAGAGGCAGAGGGAGAGAGAGAGTCTCAAGTAGGCTCCACGCTCAGCATGGAGCCCAACAAGGGGTCTGTCTGTGACCCTGAAATCAAGAGTGGACGCTTAACTGAGTCACCCAGATGCCTCACTAATACATATTTTCAAACATGTTAAAAACTACAAGATAATTCAGTTATCAGATACTGATTTTAATGTTCATATTCAAAGGTAAAAGAACTGTGGAAAATTTCAGCTAAGAAATGGACATCATTAAAAACCAAATGGAAGTCCTAGAATTTAAAAATACGATATCTGGAATTATGAATTCAGTATATGAATCAAACAGACTAGACAGTGATGAAGAATTAGTGAACTGGAAGATAGGTCAGAAGGAAATAGCTAACGGAAGCACAGAGACAAGAGGACAAACAAAACAAATCAGAGGAGCGAGTGTAAGACTCGTGGAGCACAATGAAGAGAGTTCGACATGTATATAAATGGAGTCCCAGAAGGAGAGGAAAAATGGAGTCAAAGATAGAGGTAATCGCCAAGAATTTTCCAAAACTGACGAAAGATAACAGGCCATGGAGTCAAACATTACACAACCCCAGCAGGACAATTACAAAGAGAACCATACCTGTGTGTACCATAGACACCTGCTGAGAATCAGACAGAATCTTACAGGTGGCAGAGGGAAAGTTCGTCAAGGTCAAAGCAGTGAGAATGAGCACTGATTCTAAACAGCGGCAGTAGAATCCAGAAGACAATCTTAAGAGCTCTTCAGAGAGCTAAAAGTGAATTAAAATTCTGTAAGTAGTGAAATACTCTCCAAGCAAGCACATCCAAATGATTTTTTGTTTTTGCCTCAAGACATGACATTTATATTTATTGCCCTGGATTCATATACTTGCTAAACCGGTCAGCTTTTTCTTACCGCCTTTTCCGTGAGCCTCTAAAATTCACCCTTTAGTTTACAGTTCTAGGCGGTCATAACACACCCACATTTCTCTAAGATGTCAGTCAGGTGTGTTTTCTTTGATGTTCAGAATAAGGCAGGTTCTCCTTCATTTCATATCTTTGAAGTAGGATGTTATCTACTCTTCCTGTGTCCCATGGCTGCTCTGAGAATTAATTCTATTCTGTATTCACCAAGCGTTGCAGCTGAACAAAATGCTTTAAGAATGTAGTAATTAAGGGCGCCTGGGTGGCTCAGTGGGTTAATGCCTCTGCTTTCGGCTCAGGTCATGATCTCAGGGTCCTGGGATCGAGGCCCGCATCGGGCTCCCTGCTCAGCGGGGAGCCTGCTTCCCCCTCTCTCTCTCTGCCTGCCTCTCTGCCTCCTTGTGATCTCTCTCCCTCTGTGAAATAAATAAAATAAAATCTATTAAAAAATGTAGTAATTAAGACATTAATTTTTTATTTATGAACTTTAATAAGTGATGGTGAAATAGACACTTTTAAACAAACAAAAACTGAGTACTTATCTCCGTAGACTCCCACTAGAAGAAATACTTAGTTTTTCATAGAGAAGGAAAATGATTTCAGATGTACGCAAGAGACACAAAGAAGGAAAGCAAAAAGTAGTATAAATACATTATAAAGTATAAATGAATACTGTCTGTATAAAACAGTAATGCCTTGTGGAATTAAAATATGTCAAATGAATGTACACGACACTAGCAGCCGTCAGGACAGGAGGGAGGTAGTGACGGCAGAGTATTAACTTATCCTGGAAGTGGTGAAAGTTATAAGTAAACTTTAATAAGTCAGGGGAACAAAGACTTGTAAAAGAGTGTGTAACACACTAAGAGAGGGAGAAATGAATAATAAATTTTAAAAACTTAATCCAAAAGTAGCAAGAAAGAAGAGAACACCGAGCAAGTAGAAATCAAAATGTATGATGACATATTTAAACCCAAGTTTATAGTGATTACATTCAATGTAAATGACTTACACACTCCAAATCAAAGACATCACTTGCCAGCTGGCTCAAAAATAGGTTGCTTAAGTACAAGAATGAATACACACATGCACGTGAAACACACACATGTATTCAGGAAAGGTGAAGGTAAAGTAGTGTAAATACTAACCAAAATAAGTGGGCAAAGCTGCACCGATACCGGATAAAGGAGACTTTAAGGAAAGAAGCACTAACTAGAGATAATGAAGCATGTTTCAAACTGATTTAAAAAGTTAATCTACCTGAAAGGTAGAATGATTCTAAATTTGTATTACTAAATACCTAGCCTGAAAATACATAAGCCAAATTCACAGAACTAAAAGAAATAAACTAATCCACAGTCTTGGTGGGAGATTTTAACTCACTCCCTTAGTAACTGTTAGAATCAGCCAAAAACAAACAGAGAGTCTAGCAGAATTGAACAACACAACGAACGCATGTAGTCCTGCTGATATATACACAGAACACTGTCCCCAGTGACTGCAGAATAATACATTTGGTTTTCAAATGCTCGTAGAACACTTCATTAAAATTGACTGTAAAGCTCGGCCATAAAGCAAATCTGAAAAATTTTCCAAAAAATGGCAATTGAAATCATATAGAATATTTTTTTTTCTGACCACAAAGAAAAGAAGCTAGAGATCAGTGACAAAATCACAGCTAGAAAATTTCTACATCTTTGAAAACTTAGCAGTACGTACCATGGGCTGTACCATGGGCTGAAGAAAAAATTATGAAAGGCAACAGGTTTCAATTTATGTGATATGGTGAATGCTGTGATTAAAGGGAAACTTAAACCTCTAAGTGCTTATATTAGAGAAGAAGATTAGAAATCTGACAGTCTCCACCTTGAGGGTATAGGTAGGAAAAGATCAGCAAATTAAACTCAAGAAGGCAGGAGAAAGGAAATACTGATGAGCAGATTTCCTTGAAATAGAAAAGAAACGTACGTGACAGAGGGTCAACGAGGTTAAAAGTTAGTTCTTTGAAAAGTCTAATAAATTAAAATTGATAAATCCTTGACAAGAAAAATCCAGAAAAGTGAGAAAGGCAGCGATAACCAATATTAGTGATAAAAGCGAATTGCTACAGATCTTACATTGAAGTGATTTTTAGAGGATATTATGGAAGTTTTTATGCTTATAAATTGGGTTCAATTTACAGTAAGTATGTAACAAAATTACTACAGGAGGGCATATAATGTGAATAGTCTTATAGCTATAATTTAAAACCATTTCATAAAAACAATTCCAGATCCAGATAGCTCGACCAGTGCACTTCTTCTAAGCATTTGGGGAAGACATAACATGGTGTCACACATAGTCTTACAGGAAACAGAAGAGAGGAAGATACTTCCCGGGTTGCTTTCTGAGGGCAACCTTGACACTCAGACCACACAAGAACATCAAAAGAAAGTTTCAGGCCAGTCTCTCCCAAACATAGATGCAAAAGTCTAAAATAAAATATATATAACTAATCCAGCAATATGAGAAAAGATAATACACACAACCAAGTGGGGTTTAACTGAGGCACGGAAGACTGTTTAAACATTAAAATATCTCTATAAATTAATAGAGTAAAGGACGAAAATATCATTTCAATGGAAGCAGAAAAAATACTTGATAAAATTTGATACTTAGGGTACATTGATTTTATTTTTCCTTAACAAACTAGATATAGCAGGGGAACTGCCTTAATTTGGCTGAGAGAATCTACAAAAACTGTAGCAAATATCATATGTAAGAGGGAACTAGTGAAAGGTTTCCTTTGAGACGGGAACTAGGAAGCGGCGTTCACTGTCACCACTTCTGCACTGTAGTATGGACGTCTTGGCCAGTGCAATAGGCAAGAAAAAGAAGTAAAAGGTATGAGAATTGTAAAGGAAGGAACAAATTTGTTACTATTCTTAGGCAATGCAATTGTGTATGTAGAAAATCCAAAGGAATCTACAGATAAACTGTAGGAATAAAAAAATTAATTAACAAGGTTACTGGACATCAGGCCATTGTAAGACTCAGTTGTATTTTTGCATGCTAGCAACAAACAGTAGAAAACATGCAAAAATATTTACACCATCAAAATGTCAGATATTAAAAAAAAACTCAGATATTTAGGAATAAATCCAATAGAAGATGGGCAAAGTCTCTTCATAGAAAACATAAAACACTGAAAGAGATGGATTTAGATAAATGGTATTTATAGATCAGAAGCCTCAATATTATAAAGATGCCAGTTCTTAAGTTGGGGTTCTGTTGAATCTGTAGATCATTCAGAAGCCTAACTGGTTTTCTGTGCATACATACATGCACGCGTGTGTGTAAATTGACATGCTAATTCTAAAATTTATTAGGGAAATGGAAGGAACCAAGAATAGTGAAGATGATCTTGAAGAGAGACTTAAATTATCTGATATCAAGACTTATAAAGGGATAGTAGTTAAAACAGTGTGGTACTAATACTAGGATAGACAAACAGAACAATAAAACAAGATATGTAGTCAAGAAAATACCCCTATTGAAGAATTCTGTTTCATCTTTTTTCTTTTCTTTCCTCTTTTCTTCCATTCTTCTCGCTCCATAGTTTTCTCCTCCTCTTCTTTTAGACGAGTTGGTGCACTCTTTGTATTGACTGCCCTCCATACATAATGATACATAATAAAGTTTTATATAATGGAAGTATAAGTTTTAGAGTTATTATAAAGCTACTGAATAGAATTTACATGGCTTTTCATGCTTAGATTCCTTATAATTAGTATAATACATAACATTTTCTTAATAAACCTTTATATTATTGGTTTTAGTTTTTAGTTTTTCACTGCTATGTATCATAGACAGGCTATGATATAAATTGCTAGCCTGAAGATAATTGAGGATTGGCACTTTAACTTAGAGTGTCATTTGTAGTCCTAGATAAAACCACATTCTCCCCAACACTTGGTATTATTAGTCTTTATAATTTGATTCCTGGTATTAGTGTATCTTATTTTCATTTTAATTTGATCATTCCTGATAACTAATGATCTAAGGTGCTCTTTCAAGTGTTTATTGACATTTCTGTAGCTTCTTTCTGTTCAAATGTTTACCCATTAAAAATTGTATAGTATTTCTTTTTTATTATTGATTTGTAAATATTTGTATATTCTACATAAGGAACCTACAGACATACATATTACAGGTATTTTTTTCCAAAAAGAAAAAAGAAAATATCCCTATCTCACACCCTACACAAAAACCAGTTCTAAATGGATTGTAGATAGAAATATGAGTGGTAAATAATGTACCTTCTAGAAGATAATAGAGGATAGCTTCATAATTTGGGGCTAGGTAAAATTTCTTAATCTGGATGAAGCACTGATTGTGGAAGAAACAAAACTAATTAATTGAACATTAGGTTTAATAACTTTGGTTTGTAAAAGGTCACCATTTAGGGAGTGAAAAGGGTGAAGGGATATATAATATGTATAACCACAAAGGCTTTGTATCTGTAATTTATAGAGAATGCCTACAAATAAGACAAGCTACATAATGAAAAATAAGCAAATGGCAATTTACAAAAAGAGGATATCCAAATCGTCAGTAAATACGAAAAGGTGTTAAACTAATTTGTCATCCCCCGGAGTGGCTAAAACTGACAATACCGAGTGGTGTTGGAGATGTGAAGTCACTGGGATGTCTCTACACTGCTCTTTGTTGTGTTGAATTTGGCAAGTTGATTGCAGTTTCTACCAAACCTGAACATAGGTATCCCCAGTAACCCACAACTCCAATTTTGAGTGGAATATGAACAGATGTGCACACAAAGATTTGTCTAAGAACGTTTGTTACCAATTAGTCATGAGCCTCAAACTGGAAAGAACACAGACCCCATGAACAGGATGGATGACTACTTCTTCTATAATCATATAGTGGGATGTGCTGTGTAATAATGACTGTGGCTTACGTGCCTTGCACAACAGCACAGATGATGTTCCTTAGGGCACTACCCTGGGCCCTCCGCCCGTCCTTCACTTCCGTGGCTTCGGCGTTCATTTATGTTCTCAGGATTTCCAGCCATACTGCTCCAGCTCAGACTGTTTCAGACACTGTGGCCCAGCTGTCTGTCGGGCGTTTCTGCTCCGACGTCTCACGGACACCTCAGAGACAGCATGTAGTGAACTCATGTCCGCACCCCCTGAACCTGCTTCTCTAGGCAGGGAAATGTTTCAGCAAATGATACCAGCGTTTACCCTGGGAATCATTTGTTGGCCATTTCTCTGTGCTGTGCCCACTCCTCAAAATGTAAACTCAAGCTGCTGTGTTCATGAGTGGATTTAATGATGCTTAGAATAAGAGTTGGCGTGTAGTACGTATGGGCTCACGTCATTTTGTTGAAAACATCTATCCCTTTTCCGTACTCAGTTTTGTTTCCAAGCTCTGTTGGTTTTTATCTCCAAAGTACCTCTAAAATCTACTTACTCCTTTTTATGCCTACAGCCCCCTTATCTAGCTCAGACTGCCATCTGTTGTCTGCACTGCTAGGAGGGGACCAAGGGATGAGTGGGTGGGAGCAATTTGGAAGAAGAGGTTAGGACATACTTATGCTGCTGGTGAAATATCTAATATGCACCATATAAAACTTTTGTCTTTTTCTCTATTGGGACCAAATTTGCTCAAACTTATAACTGTAGTGCTTGTCACCTTGTGATATTTAGCTTTCTTCTATGGCTAAGCACTGTTAGTCATCACTGTGAGCTTGGCATTCTGGGAGTGGGGGGTGAAGGTGGCCTGAGAAGGTAAAGGATAAGAAGGGATAATAGAAGACTTGTCTGTTGTTATTCCCTGTGTCACTCTAGTGACATCCCTACCCCCTCTGCTAAAGGTCACTAACCTTGACTTTCCAGGTATACAGCCGTGCCTCTGTCCCACTCGTCTCTGAATTATAACAATCATAGCATCTTTTTTTAAATTAACATATAATGTGTTATTTGTTTCAGGGGTACAGGTCTGTAAATCATCAGTCGTACACAATTCACAGCACTCACCATAGCACATACCCTCCCCAGTGTCTATCGCC
>LNAC01000030.1:8386525-8397449 GCA_002007465.1 Ailurus styani
CACCCCCCTCCCCTCCAGCAGCCCTCAGTTGCCTGAGGTTAAGAGTCTCTTATGGTTTGTCTCCCTCCCTGGTCCCATCTTGTTTCATTTTTCCCTTCCTTCCCCCCACGACCCCCTGTCCTGGCTCTCAAATTCCTCGTATCAGAGAGATCATATGATAACAATCATAGCATCTTAATCTATTTGGGTGACGAGCCCCCTGATTCACTGTTGCAAATGGAACTCTCTAATCTGATGTCTGTGTTTTCCAGGTTATTTTAAAATTGTGCTATTCTTGGCTTCTTGTATATTACAAGACAGTGCAAAAACTTCAGGCTTTCTGTTTGGATTGTCTGTATTGGATCTTAACATGTTTCTTGGTGATAAATCCAAATATTTCTGGAGAAATACGCTTTAAAATTCAGGGCAAGAATCTCTGTCTTGGCAAGATTTTCTTCCCTAGACTTGAATTAATAGCTTTGCCTTTTCTCACTCATTTTTCTAGTTTAAACCGCAAGTGTGTTGGGTCATAGTGTGTTTGTAAGTGGGGCATTTAGTTACTGAGTTTTTACAGATTCCAGTTTCCGAAACTCTCATGCTCATTTCTGTATTTACCTGAACAAATGTACTTTTTTGTCTCATCCCTTGTCCCATGTAAATAAGCTGCAGGAGAGCAGGAACCTTGTCTGTCGTGTTCTACAGCGCTTCCATGTCAGCATAAGCATTTGGTAAAATAGTTACTGACTGAAAGAGTAATGCTGCCTGAAGTATCAGGGCTTGGGTGGTTTTCTGTCTTACAGTATCCCCATCTTTCTTGCAGCATTGGAGAGGGGTCTCTTGAAAACCCTGCAGAAACTGGATGAATATCTGAATTCTCCCCTCCCTGATGAAATTGATGAGAATAGTATGGAAGACATTAAGTTTTCTACGCGTAAATTTCTGGATGGCAATGAAATGACATTAGCTGATTGCAACCTGCTTCCCAAGCTGCACATTGTCAAGGTAGGCCTGTAGGATGTGGTGTCATGTTGCCATTAGACCAGGTATTCTCTGTGTACTAAGATAGCACTTTCTTTGTCTATAATTTTTTTTTTTTGACCTGGTATATGACTAGGAACACTGAACAATATAACTTAATGCTATTTAGGCAGCAGTTGGAATACCCTAGAGTTAATAAAATGGAAAATTATGTCTTAAAATTGAGGCATTTGAGAAAGAAGATATATATATGTATTTTTTTGGTGACTATATAAAAATTCAAAAATGTAGCAGGTAACTTCGAATTGGAGTTTGCTACATTGACTTATGTTGTCAAATTCTGTTCTGTGATCACCTGGTTACTTCTATATAAGGCAAAGAAATATTTACTGAGCATTTATTGTATAAGACACTATGCTAAATAGAATAATATTGTTCAGTTGTGTGACAAAGATCAAGACCAAGGAAAGCAGAGATGTAAAATCATGTGTGTGCCTTCAACTATTTACTCCCCCTGGCTGTCTCTCTGGGTCATCAGGGCAGGCGTTTGCAATCCTTGGCACATTACTGAATTTCTGATGTACTTTGTAGTCCTTGTCATTGTTTAAAACTCTGGTTAGAATGAAGGTGACTTCTTCTCAAATAGAAGCAGTTTTCAGAGATTCACAGAATTCGTTTGCCCTAAAATCAGAGATAAGTCTAGTTTACAAGTCATGGAAAATAAATGTTAACTTTTGATCTCTTTGTATTTCAGGTGGTGGCCAAAAAATATCGCAACTTTGATATTCCGAAAGGAATGACTGGCATCTGGAGATACTTAACTAATGCGTACAGTCGGGACGAGTTTACCAATACCTGTCCCAGTGATAAGGAGGTAGAAATAGCCTATAGTGATGTAGCCAAAAGACTTACCAAGTAAATGTCACTTATGAGAGAGAGATGTCTTCGCATCTTCCCCTACGAATATGCTTTTCCTAACAGACTGCTCCTGTTCTTATAAAGTAGAAATTTTATTTTGCATGAACGTGCAGTTATTCAAGATTAGGATAAAGGATAGACAAGGTATAGTAGCTGTCTTTAAATATACACTCCTAAGCAGTATTATGTTCAAACTCTTTATCCCGTCTCCCTCCCCTGCCCCGTACCCTCCTCTCCTCTAATTCAGAGACACTCCGCCACACTCCTCACTTTAGAGGCAGGTCGCCGTCCCTCCGGAGCCCTGACCGCTTCATCTGTCCGCGGTGGACAGAGGGCAGAACTTCGGGGGTGTGGTGTTTAACTGTTAAAATCGTACCCACGACCTCATCAGTCAGCCCCAAACTGGTGCACAGTGCATGGTACAAGGAATATTTATGTATTTTGGGAATTGTATAATATTTAGTAAGAGTATATGAAAGGATTGCTACTGTATCAGAATACTCTGTTGGAATTCAGTCTGTCCTGGGTGTGTCGCCACCGGTGAAGAGAGCCTTCCACAGAAAGTCACTACAGAGTTTGCTGTTTTACTTCGTACATGGATTTTTACTTTTGCCTAAAAGCATTTATCCTTCATACAGTTATAACATCTGATGCTCTGTAGAAGCTAAAAGTTCAGAGAGAGGGGCGATACTCTCAAGATCTTCTCAAGCATTTTATCTACATGAGAAAAACAACGGGCCCTGCTACTCTGTCTGCATGTGTTGTTTTGGGTGTGTGTTTTGCCCAGTGCCGTTCATTTGGAACTTTTATTGCTTTCCTCCTTTATTTTAAAAAGCTCCTTTTTAGGTAAGCATAGACCTTGCTGTCCATAGATCCTTTGAGTAACACTACATAAACTGATACTTAGCGGATTTAGCTACAGCAGTACAACAACTTGTAATGTAAAAATTAACACAGATATTAACCTAAGGAATGTAGGGCGGGTCTGTCAAAATGTCAAGCAGAATTTTGTTTCTGAAGCATAATTAATTAATATGGGTAATCTAAAGAATGCATTATCCATTCTGTATTAAAAACAAGGTAAAACACACATTACCAGCTTTCCCATTCCACCCCTGTTAAACTTTGGGTAGAGGGTGGTTCACTCCTTTTGAACTAAATTAGAGTTGTAATGGTGAGTGCGTATTTACTGCAGTTTTGCCTAATCTCAGTCATTGTACTTCCTTCGATTAAGTTTTTCTAAAGCCACATCGAGGAATAGCACTCTGCATGTTTGTTTTTTTAAAAATTGAAGTCCTAAACCAGGAATGATTTGTGCTCTAACAAGGGAAGATGAACTTGGTAAAAATAAAACAAAAGTTTGCTACGTATTTATTCATTTTTTAAAAAATGGACTTTCTAAGTACTACTGCTCCTAAGACCGTGGTTGTAACTGAAATACATTTTTGGTAATTTTTTTTTATAGGTAACTTGTTTAAGATGTGCTATTTCTCATAGGCTGTTTTTGGAAATTTATATTATTGCTTTAAAATGGCAACGTTTCCCCCCCCTTTGGTGTGTTAACATTTAGTAATCACTGGCGTTATGGAAGCTGCCTGATTTTTATAAAAGCATATACTGCATTTTTTAACCTATCAGTAATTAGCTTGGTATAGAAAGATAAGCTCCATATTGTATCCATTTGGCTCAGGGAGGTTTCTTTGCCTTGCCCTTCTTAGAACTCCTTATTTCTGATCAAAAGTTTGGGCACTCACCTTTTTGTAATTAAATATTGGATAATGACTTACCTGGTTGCAAGAAAAGCACTCAGGTTATCACTGAGAAGTTCTATAGCAGTAGCTTCAGTGGGTGAAAATGTCATGTGTGCACCAGGACACAGACAGCCATCACCACTTCTCACCTCCTTTTAAAATAGTAGTGACTTGGCATTCAGGTGATACTGAACCTCTCCTTATGGCTCTCAAAGTATGAAAAAGATTCAGGAGAAGGGACTGTTCTTTCCAGTGAGTGGAGGACTGAGTGGTGCAGAATAGAGGGGCTAATGAGGACGGAGGTACGTTTTTCAAAATAGAGGGATGAAAACCACATTCTGAAATTCAGTCGTGAACTATTTTCACTTTGAATATTTATTCTCTTCATTGTCTTTTTAAAACTTATCCCATGATTGTACTTGGCTATCTCTCTAGATGTTCAAGGAAGGCAGGTCTGTCTGTTATGATTTTGATGTAGAAAGACAGGTTTTATTATTACTTTACCAGAGAAGATAGATGAAATTGAGATTAGCATATGGACAAAAGCTAGGAAAAAGGATGATCCCAGAACATAATTTTTTCCTTCCATTTTATACTTGTGGAAAGGTCGTAGCTTAAAATCTTGGGAGATTTTAGGGCATAAAAGTTTTCATGCTAGTTCATGTAGTATGTATGAACTGGTCATCTGATACTATTTCTACAAGTACTAAATCATTTCCCCATTTAAACCCCTTCTGTTCCACTTCAACAAGATTAGAGTCTAAATGGAAACTCTCACTATTTTCCAAGGAATTCTGAGAGTTTTTTCTGTTGAACAGTTAGAAAGCTCTTTACTATTTCAGTTGATATAACTTCCTTTTTTAAAAAAACGTAGATGCAGATTTTCTATATTCCTCTGCTATCTTTTATTAGGATCATTGACTTTTGTGATGAAAATCATACAAGATTTGATTTTGTAATAACTCAGCTTACATGATTTGTTTTTTAACTCTTGAGCAATCTGTGTACAATTAAGAGATTTCTGACATTCTTACACTAAGTTGATCAACTCTAGAATTTAGGCATTTTAACGTCTGTTGAGTTTTGAATCTCTCAAGTTACGTAGATAGCTTTTGTTTCTGTACATTTAAAATATCCATTTAGGAAATATCTACAAGGTAAAAAATGAGAAGAAATAGCGATGTATTTTTTCATGAACATTTTGATACACATTTCATCATTTATTGATTAACCATTTTCTTACACCAGTTATAATCAGTATTTGATTCAGAGAGGGAAGCATTCATTATTGATATACTATATGGGCTTTTTTTTTTTTAAATAAATTCCATCCTTTACAAATGATCAAGATTGGGGCTATCAAAATTATATTTTATCATGGGAAAAATTTCAACTCCCTCAGTCCTAATGTTGAACAGAATTGGAATATTTTCTTTAGAATTACTTGAAAAGGCAAATGAAAGCTTATTATAGAATGCTTGTATTTTCTTTTCTCTCTCTAGAACCAGTATATTGCTGGCAGCTATTGTATTAAAAAAATAAAGTATATTTTCACTATCATAAAAGGTTCTTTTTTCCCCCACCTCATGAAAATAAATAACAACCTGGGGTAAAAGTGTTTTACTTGAGACTTACTTTTTTCCATTTAATAGATTAAAGGGGGAAAAGATCATATGGTTATCTCAGTAGGTGCATAAAATAATTTGATAAAAACTTTCATGATTCTCATTCTTAGCAAGTAGGCCCAGAGGTAAAAATTTTTTAACCTGAAAAGCCATCTGCCAAGAACCTACAGCAAATTTCATACGTAAATATGAAACAAAAGCCCTCCCATTAAAAGCCAGAATAAGACAGGATTGCCTTCTATCACAGCTATTATTCGTCTACATTTTACAGCTACTTTATTAGAAGCATCCTCGTCAATGCAGTAAAAACCGTAGGAAGAATAGGGAATGGAAAAGAAGTGACCAAATGGCTCCTCTTTGCAGAGGATGCATATACATAAAGGAAATCCAAAATAACCTATCAAATAGTAATAAAATTTAGCCAGATTACTAGATAAAATATTGAAAAAATATAATTACTACATACTAATATTAACTATATTAAAATTAAACTAGTAACATTGGATGACATTTTTTCTGGACAAAATCTGGGTGACTGAGGACAATGGGAAATTGTCAATGTATACTTTTCTGAGCTTTGAGAAATTTGTAACATATATTACCTATTCTAAAAAATAAAATGCTTTAAAAGGTAAGCTAATCTTTTAATTAATCTATTAATCTTAGATCAAATCTAATAATGCAGTCCTTTATGAAGAAAAGTGAAAAATATTATCCAAGGACCTAATAGAAATTTGCTCAGTGGATAGGTATACCATGTTCATGGATAGGGAACTTAAGCCTCTTAAGAGTTTTAATTCTATCTCAATTGATTTATAAATTCAGTAGGTTTTCCAGCCAAATCTCAAGTGTGTGTGTATGTGAGAGAGAGAAACTAGACAAATGGATTTAAAAAACTCATATGGAAGAATTACTCCCTTCTATAGCCTATATATATAAATCTGGAGAAGGGAGGGAAACCTAGGAAACTTGCCTGTCAAGGTATAAAGACTTAAAAGTTTATAGTAATTGATGGGTAGGATATAGTGGGTCACAGCAACACAACATTCACACTGCAACTAACAAAAACACCAAAATATTTTTAAACATCAGAAAACTGGAAGCAATAAGGACTAAATAAATTGGAATTTCACAGAAGGAAGCCATTCTGAGGTGAACTGATGGTTTGGCCATTTTCTTCCCTGGGGGACATTTGCTGATTCTGGGTCTGAAACTGAGGATTGGGTTTGACCCATGCAGAGGGCTTCTGCTGGGGAAAAGAAAATCACAAGGCTCTTGGTTACAGGGCACACTGGAAACCTGGGAACCCCAAATATATGATTGGTTTTCTCACAGGACATTTGTTGAATTCCAGAGCTGTGCATGGCATGCTAGAAGCTAAGCCCAGATACCAAAAAGCAGAATGAAATCTCCCATAATCTCACCATATTTAGAAGACAAATTTAATTAGCAGGAGGGGTTTACCCAAAACACAGAAAGCAGCATAATGATTGCCTGGCACTGGGGGCAGGAGTGGGAATTGCCAACAAGCATAAGGGATCATTTTGGGATGATGGATCTATTCTAAATATGGATTATAGGTAAGGGTCTGGTGTCCAGAATATATAAAGAATTCTTAAAATTGAATAATAAATGAGCAAGGATTTGAATAGGTACCCTTCAAAGAAGATACACAGATGGCCAATAGACACATAAAAGAAGCTTAACATTAGCTATTAGGGAAATGTAAATTAAAACCACACAAACCCCTCCAGTACGGCTATAATCAAGAAAACATTATTAAATGTGGGGAAATCAGAACACTCATACCCTGCTGGTGGGAGTGTAAAATGGTTTAGCCATTTTGGAAAATAGTCTGGCAGTTCTTCAAAAAGTTAAACAGAGCAGCCGTATGACCCAGCAATTGGGACTCTTACCTTTATAACCAGGGAAATAAAACTGTTCATACATGTCTTGTACATGGATGCTCATTTCACTGTTATAATAGCCAAAAAATAGAAGCAACCCAGATGTCAGATGAATGGGTAACCAAATATAATAATTATATATATATTTCATTATATTCATTAATGGGATACTATTCAGCCATAAAAAGTATAGACACAAGGTACAATACAAGTGAACCTTGAAAACCTGTTCAGTGAAAGAAGCCAATCAAGAAGGGCCACATATGATTCCATTTATATGAAATGTCCAGAATAGGGAAATCTTATAGAGACTGACAAATTAGTGGGTTGCCAGGAGTTGGGGGAGGAAAGAATGGGGAGTGACTGCTGGTGAGTATGGGGTTCCTTCTTGGGGTGATGAAAATGTGCCAGAACTAAGTAATGGTGATGGTTGTTCAACTTTGTGAATACTAACATACAAAAAAACCACTGAATTGTGTACTTTAAAAGGGTGAATTTTATGGTATATAAGTTATATCTTAATTTTTAAAAATTGCATGGAGGCCATGCTAAAGTTTTGGATAATCAGTCTATTGACAGGTTAATTGGGAAAGTTAGTGATGTGGATTTCCTTTGTGTTTGAATTAAAGTTCAATTTAAACGTCATCCAAAATATTTTATTTAGATAAAGATTTTATTTAAGAGAGAGTATGAGAGGAGAGAGAGGGTGGGGGAGGGGGAGAGATGAAGAAGCAGACTCCCTACTGAGTGTGGAGTCCCATGTGGGGCTTGATCCTAGGACCGTGAGATCATTACCTGGGCCAAAATCAGATGTTTGACTGAGCCACCCAGGCACCACTTTCCAAAATATGTTTTTAAATAGGAGAAAGGAAAAAAAAAATTTTCTATAAACCATTTAACTGTGTTCACCTAAAATGGGTGAACTCTACAGTTTATAAATTATGCCTTAATAAAGCTTTTTTTTTTAAAAAAACTGAAAAGCACAAGTCTGAAATTAACTCATTTTATGGGTTTAACAGCAGGATGGACACAGCAGAAGACAGGATTAGTGCTTGAAAATAGGTCAACAGAAAAAATAAACTGAAGCAAAGACAGTAAAAAATGCGAAAACAAAACAAAAAAAATCTACAAGAGAAGAGCATAGGGAATGAGGTACACAATCTAAAGATATGTGTAACTAAAGTCTCAGACAGAAACATAATGGGGCAGAAGCGGTATTTGGTGAAATAATGGGTGAGAATTTTCTAAAACTATTGACATCAAACCACAGATTCATAAACCTCAGCAAATTCCATATGGAATAAAAACAAAGAGACCACACCTAAGTTTCAAACTGCTGAAAACCAAAGTCAGAGAAAATCCCAAAGACAACCAGAGGAGAATGACCCATAACCTTTGAAGGAGTAACAATAAAACTAGTGGTTGGTTAGCTTTTCAGCAAGCCAGGAGATGGGAATCTTTAAACTGCTAAAAAGAAAAAAGCCCACCAACGGAGAATTCCATACTACTGAAAGTATTCTCACAAGCTAAGTCAAAAAGGGCATTTTCAGACAGACAAAAGTGGAGAGAACTTGGCACTAGTAAACCAGAGCTATGAAAGATACTGAAAGAAGTACTTCAGCTCAAAGGAAAATGACCCCCAGATTGAGGTACAGAACCAGAGGGAGAATAAAAAGCAATGGCGAAGGTAAAATCTGTAGGCAAATGTAAAAGCATTTGATTATTTAAACAGCAACAATAATGTCTTGAAGACATGTACTGTTGTATATTTTATTTCTGTGGAAGTAAACATTTACATACTTATATTCTGTGGAAGTGCACTTTCTGGAACATATAACTGGTTTATAGAAATAAAATATAATGGAGGAAAAGATGTAATGTGGAATATATAACAGTTTCATGTATTATAAATATGTAACATTGGTGGAAGTGTATTAGGAAAGTAAGGGGAGTTAAATACTTGTAGGATCTTGACATTTGGCAAATGGTAAATACTAATTTAAGAAAGCTATAATATTGTAATTCTAGGGTATCTATTAAGATAATTACAAGAACAAATAACTTAAAAATCTAAGAGTCAAGGGGAAAGGAGTTTAAAAAAGAATCCAATGAATCCCAAAGAAAGAACAAGAGGACTAAAGGAACAAAGGATAGGAGAAATTGAAAAAAAAAAAAAAAAGCAAAAGGTTAACTATAAACCATACACCCTTAGTATTTACATTAAATATAAGTGGACTAAACAATCTGATGAAAAGTCAAAGTGTTGAACAATTAAAAAAATCAAACCCCAATATATGACATGCATAAAAAAACAAATATAAGGATATAGAAAGGCTGAAATTAAAGGATGGAACAGTCAATCTGTTGACACAGTAAATCAAAGGAAAGCAGAAGTAACCATTTGTCATACAAAGCAGGCTTTGAGGCAAGAAGTATTACTAAAGCTGAAGAGAAGGACATTTTATAATATAGGACATTTATAGTGTCCTTTTGTGATGAAAAGCTTATATACGAGGAAGATAAAACAGTCCTAAATTTACATGCAGCTGATAACACAGTTTTGAATGCATACAGCAAAAATTAAGCCAGAAGGAGAAATAGACAGATACTCCATCATAATTAGGGATTTTTAACATAGCTTTCTCAGTAACTGATAGAACAACAGAAAAGAAAAAGAAAAAGCACCCACCTCCCTAAACACACACTAAGGAATTTGAATAACTCACCTTAACCAACTTGACCTGATTGACATTGGAATACTATATGCAACAACTGCAGAATGCACATTCTTTTCAAGTACACATGGAACTTTCAGCAAAGTAGACCATATGCTGGCCCATAAAGCAAGTCTCAATACATTTCAAAGAAATGAAACAATATAAAATATGTTCTCTGACCACAGTAGAATTAAATTAGAAACGGACTGAAAGACAGCAAGAGAATCCCCAGAATGAGGAACCAATTATATAGCAAGTGCAAAATAAGACTAAGACCTACACTGAAATTGAAAAAAAATTAACATATGTGCTTATTATGTGCCAGGAACTATGTTAAGCACTTTACATACATTAACTCACTTAGTCTCCCTAACAATCCTATGAGATGGAGACTATGATTCTCATTTTATGGATGAAGAAATTGATGCACAGGGAGGTTAAGAAAGTTGCTCAAGGTCACACAGCTGTGAAGTGACAAAGAGCCAAAGTTAGAGCCCAAGGCATGGAGCAATACGCAGATTGTGCTCTGCAATCTGCCTGAGTTTTGCTTTTTCTGGGGTGGACTTGGCGACCCGACCCCTGCCGGTCAAAGTCATTGGGTGGCCAGGGCAGCCGAGCTCCACCGGCAACAAATCTATCCTTGTCTGTCGTCTGGGGCAGGTGTCCTGGAGAGAAGCAGAAGGTAGGGGGCCCAGGCCCCGACAGGCCCTGCCTTCCGCAGGGAGGCTCACCACCTCGCGCTGCAGGAAGCATTAGCCTTGCCCTGCGGGCTTTCGTTTCGCCCGTTGGGTGCGGTTCTAAGATGACCGGTAGGGGGCGCAGGCTCCCCTGCTGTGGCTCCCGCGGCTGCAAACGGCCGGGACAGCTGCAGACCGTCGTCAAGTTTGGGGAGCCGACAGCTCGGCTCCGCCGCGTCGCGGGCTTCCTTCCTCTTTATCAGATCTGTCAGGGCTGCCGCGCGCTGCGCAGGCACCTCCGGCCTCCTCCCCTGCTTCCGGTGCCGAACGGCCGCTCCCCCCGCGCCTCCGCGCCGGGGCCGGGGGACCCTG
>LNAC01000030.1:8399179-8436276 GCA_002007465.1 Ailurus styani
GAGCAGGGAGCCCAATGCGGTCCTCGATCCCAGGACCCTGAGATCATGACCTGAGCCGAAGGCAGAGGCTTTAACCCACTGAGCCACCCAGGCACCCACGCCCCCCCTCTTTTTAAAGAAAAATTCTGCAATGTTTTAAAGATACCTTCCAACTTGATATTTTGAGCCAACTTTCATTATCAGATGCTTTTCAGAACTCATGGTGACTGCAAGCCGCGAATATACTCCAGCACCCTTGGCTCATCCAGAAATGAACTAAGGATGAGTGACTTGCCCGTGGCCCCTTAGTTAATTAGTTGCCATGTGGGGTCCCCTAGGGCAG
Source organism: Ailurus styani (assembly GCA_002007465.1). Taxonomy (NCBI): domain Eukaryota; kingdom Metazoa; phylum Chordata; class Mammalia; order Carnivora; family Ailuridae; genus Ailurus; species Ailurus styani. The sequence continues at coordinate 8,399,502 of LNAC01000030.1, forward strand.
CATTCTCGGGGGACTAGACAATGGGACGGCCACCAGGTAGGGGCAGAGTGGCGGATGGAGCCACATCTTGGTCTCCTCTGCTTGACTCTCAGGAAGTCCCCTGACTTCATAAGGAATGGGTTCAGCAAATAATCCTTAAGGTCCACGATCTTTATCTCCTGTTAAAACACACTTAACTATATCAGATGCTCCATTCATTAAAAAAAATAACGCTATGAGTGCCTTCTGGGCACCAGGCCCTGGCCGATCACACACAAATGCAGACACGTGATTCCTGCCTTCCAGGAGCTTCCAGGATCACAAGGGAGAAAAGACATAAACACACGTAACCAGGCAATAAAAGCAGAAGGCGAGAAGCATTCACAAGAGACTTAAAAGCTGTCTGTTCCTTCGCTTGTGCATATTTATGGCGCCTACCTTCCCTTGACTTGTAAAGAGAAAATTGCCTTTCACTGGGAAACTCTACAGTATAGCAAGGAGAATAATTTCTTAAAAGGGTTTTAACCATTTAAACAGTTATCAAAGTAATTCTGCCCACTGTAAAATTTTGGAAAGTACAGAAAAAAGTAAAGAAGCACATACACAAATTTCCCCCAAATTCACCACCAGAGGCAACCCATTCATGGTGTGTTTTCCAGCCTGTCGACTAGGATTTTTCTTTTTTTCTCTAAGATTTACAGCTTACTTTCCATTACAAATCTATCACATCCTAAGCATTGCCTACATCTTCTGGAACTCTCGATTATTATAAGGCTATTTGCCTAACGTTTTCCATCCCATGGATGCATCATAATTGACTCACTGATTCCCCGGCTGACGGGTGTTTAGGTTGTTTCCAGCTTTCTGTTATCACACCCTTACATCTCACAGTGGGTATCTCTGTGCGTGCATCTTTGACCGTCATTCAACTTCCACGTTTCGGAGAAAATAATCAGAAATGTGAACCAGAAGTGTGACCCTCTTAAGAGGATGGACACGTATCACCAGGTTATTTGCTGTCAAGTTTCTACAATTGGCTTAAAACAATTATATGGACAGAGAGTAGGAACATTTTTCAGGCTTTCGATAAATTACACCAAGTGGCTTGCCAGAAATATCACACTGGTTTACACTCTTCCCCCTGCCACCCACGCCCCCCAGCCCTGGGGCAAATGCCATCTCTGTTCTCCAACTAACAGGGAGCAGTGTCTTTGCTAACTTCATGGCCTCTTATTTCTATTTGCATTTCTTTGGCCTTTAGACAGATGGAGCATCCCCCCCCACCCCCAAGTCTTTACTGGCCACTTGTATTTGTTTTTTATTATGTCCTTTGCCTTTTTATCCATAAGCATCTTTGTGTTTTTTTTTATTGATTTTTGTGGGTTCTTCGTAAATTAAGGGTTCTAACCATCTGTCTGTGGTATTTGCTGCAAACATTCTTTCCAGTTGTTTGTCTTTTAATTTCGCTTGTATTTTTTAATCACACCGGAATTTTTTGTTTTTTGTAGCACGGATCTGTCAAACATTTCCTCTGTGGTTTCTTCCACAGCTTTGAAGCTCAGAAAGCCCTTCCCTGGGTACAGGGCAGTTGGGGAAGGCAGTTCCCAGGTGAGGGATACAACGGGTCCTTGACCTGGAGGCCGGAGATGAGGCAACTCTGGGTGCCCGGATTGGACTTGTAGTTTGGGGCCAGATCAGGGACCCTTTCAAGCCTGTGCTGTAGGGTTCCAGACAGGGGAGCCACTGATAGTGTCCGAGCTGGAAGACAGAGGGGAGGGGCTGCAAGAACAGATTCTGTGTCTTCAGGACGGTACCTGAACATCGGAACACCTGAGGTCTACCGTGACCAATATGGAACCTATTCTGGAAAGCTCTTATGCCAAGCCCAAAGTTCATAGCTCAGTGAAACTGGAGAACTCTCTCCTTTTTTGTGTGTCTGCAGCCATTTTGGGATCGGAGGGTGGTGTTTTTGACCTGATCCTGTTACTGTCGGCGCTGGGAAGGATCTCCCTGGGCCACAGATTTCCCTCTTACTTCACAGCAAAGCGATACTTCCTGCTCTGTTTGCCCACGATGTTGCAACACCTTCTCTCTCCCTCCCCGGTCCCGCAGTTCCGTGAACCTTGGGAGTAGGCCTTCACTTTTCTGCCTTTAATGTAAACAGTAGTTGCAATAACCAATTCTGCTAGAGAAACCACACTTGAGCAATTTGTAAAATCTCTGGGAAGGAGTTCTTCTGGGTGGCCAGATTTTTGGTGAATAAAAAGCTTACTCCTTAGAGGACTATACTGTAGTTTCTGGTTAGATGCCCCGCAGAAATGTATTTTACCTCTTGGCCCTTTAGTTCATTCCTATGAAAAGACAGTATAATACATTCTTAAAGGAAATACTTAAAGATGGCAAATGAAATCCTTGAAGATGTAAGGGTGGCCCGGAATCCCTGCCCCCCCAACACAGACATTTCTAGTTGTTTCCATCCTGCCTTCCAGTGTGTGTGTGTGTGTGTGTGTGTGTGTGTGTGTGTGTGTGCGCTGTAGGACAGAGATCCCTGGACAGGCTCTCCCATGTCACTGACCAGAGCCTGGTCACAGGTGTCTAGATTTTACGCTGGATCCTTAGCCAAAAGGCTGAGAAGCGATTGGGTGTCTAGAATTTAAACAGTGTAAAATGGTCATTTTAAAATGCTTCATGTTGAAATAGGGTGTATATACAGACTAGTAACAAACGCACAGCTTGATGGAATTTTGCACACTAAACGCACCCATGATCTGAATTAAACAGCCCCCAGATCAAGAAGTAGATGGATATCAGCACCTGGGGACCCCTCCTGATGGGCCCGAGTCGCCAACCTCCCCTTCTCGATGGGAACCTCTACTGTGATAGCATAGATTATTTTTGAGTGTTATTTTTAAAAGATTTCTGTATTTGTGTATTTATTTATTTATTTAAGTCATCTCTACACCAGATGTGGGGCTTGAACTCACAGCCTTGCGATCGTGAGTCACGTGCTCCACCAGCTGAGGCAGCCGGGTGCCCCAAGTTTGAGTGTTTTTGACCTCTGTATCAAGAAAATCACAAAGAATGTCCTCTGCTATCTGGTTTCTTTTGCTCAACACTGAAATTCACCCACATTGTCATATGTTGGGTGTACCAGATGATCCTTCACATTCCTTGTGGCATGGCATTATGGCATTCCGTTGTGTGGGGCATCATTTACCGCCCTGGAACAAGTTACCCCCAAACATAGTGACTTAAAATGACATTTATTCATGTACTTTAATTTTTTTTTTTTTTGATCAAAGCATTTCATTGAGGGGCTTTGGAGGAAAAAGGTCAAGGGCCGAGAAGACCATGAGAGCTGACGTTCTTGGCCTGGCCAGGATCTCTCCAACTTCGCAGACACCCAACCACAACGTTTACTTTCTAGTCATTTCTGTGGGTTAAGAATTTTGGGAGCAGCTCAGTTGGGCTTTTCTACCTCAGAGTCTTTCATGAGGTTGCACTTGAAATGTCAGGCAGGGCCGTGTAGTCTGAGGGCTTGAAGGGGGCTCTGGGGTCTCCGTTCCCAAGATGGCACACTCCCATGGCCGTTGGCGGGAGGCCTCAGTGCCTCTCCATCCAGGCCTCTCTGTGGTGCTGCTTGCGTTTCTTCATGACATGGCGGCCGGTTTACCCCTGAAGGAGCCATCAAGAGCCTGAGGTGGAAGCTGCAACATCTTTCACGACCTCTCCTTGAGGTCGCTGCCCCTGTAGCCCACTGATCACCAAGCCAGCCCTACTCAGCATGAGACGGGGCCTCACAAGCGTGTGACTAGAAGGAGGCAGGGCCTTTGTGGGGGCTGGCTACCACATATGGAGAAACTATTTCCCCATTGCCGAAGATCACTTTTTTTTTTTTTTCACAAATAAGATTTTTTATTTATCACCATTAAATGTCTGAATTTTAAACAGATTCTTGGACTGGTGGCTCATATCCAACAGCTCGTTCGACTTTAGCACCAGTCTCATCCCCAGTAGCTTTTCCAGAACTACTACCTTCACCATGAAGCTCCATGAGCTTTCCCAATTCAAACTTGGGCTTCTTCAGCATTTTTACTTTTCTAACGAAGACATCATGGAGTGGATAAATAGACTGACAAGCTTTTTCTATATCTTTTCCGATACTGTCTGGAATCAATTTATTGACCACTTCTTTCAAGTCATTTGTCTGCACCTCTCGTGTCATGATCTCCATCATCTTTTTCCGAATTTGGCGGACCTGTTGATGCTGAGCATAAGAGGTCTTCCGAATCTGATTATTGCGTTTTTTAGTAAAACCAACACAAAACAGACGAAGCAAATAACCATCGGTAGTCTTGACATCAACATGAGCTTCGATCATGGTCTGCCATTTTTTGACCATGGAGCACATTTTGTCACGGGTAAGATCCATGCCATGGAAATTAGTCAGGCAGTTTTTGCCCTGAACATCCTCAGTTATTAGCTTGAATTTTCTAAATGCAACTTCGTCATTCTGTAGATCAGCAAGGCTCACTTCAAAAACACGACCCTTGAGGCCATCAGATGCGATTTTGGTTCCTTGAGTTCTGGTGACTAATGTTTTTCCAATATTTCTTATATTGAACATAGCTGGTGCTTTCACATCATACCAATCTTTCTTAGAAAATGGATCAACCACTTTCTTCTTGGCTCCCTTTTTGCCGCCTTTCGTAAGGCGCTTGTTCTTGCCCCGAAGATCACTTTTTATAGCATCTTCTGTCACCTTGTTGGATTATATGGTATTTGCTGTTGTGGTTAATAGTGACACACAACTCTTTATGCCTACAGCTTTCTAATTCTGCTGAAGTAGTTCTTAGAAATATATCCTTGGGAATGGAATTCCTGAGTCAAAAGACTACCTCAAGGAAGGGCAGCCTTTCTGTGCCTCAGTATATACACCTGTAAAATGGGGGTCATAACACCAAACGCCCAGGCTGGTTGTGAAGATGACAGGGATCATGGAAGCAGCATTCCTAGCACCTCATGAAGTAGGCACCTGACAGATATTGGTTCTCTGGCTGTCTCCCTCTCCCATGTCCTCTTCTTAGTTGAGCAAGTGTCACATGGTTTACGCTCACTGGCTGAAATACGTCCCGTGATACGTCCTTGGTTCCTCCTGGAGAAAAAAAAAAGTCCGGTATTCTTTGCCTAATTATAATAGTGATACATGTTTACCAAATAAAAATTTGGAAAGTGTGGGAAAGTACAAAGAAGGAAATAAACATTACCCACAGTTTCACGCCTCAGATCTGCCCTGCAAACATCTGGGTGTGTCTCCTCCGGGTGTTGGGCCACTTCTTATTCTCAGAATTCTAAGGTGTGGCTCTGGGGCAGTGTGACACCTCTGTCCAGGCCCCAGTGACGCTGAGGATGGGGGTGCGTGGGAGCCATGGGGTGTCCTGGAGACGACCTCCCCTTTGGGAGGGAGGCCCTTGGGACTCAAGGCTCCGTCCTCGCAGAAAGCAAGACCGGGAAGGCCTGGACAACAGGACAGGGCTTTATTCTCCTCGCTTGCCCAGAAAGGCCTGGCCAAACTCGTCCAGACGTGGGACCTTCCCTGTCTCTGGGCCTCAGTTCCCTCATTTGTCGAAGGAGCAGAAGGGCCTTGATTTTCAGGACTAACATTGTGTGGCTCCAGAGGGGTGTGGGAAGGAGAAAGGGCCTTGGAGTTTGCAGGGCCTTACCCAGAGTACACCCTCTTTATTTCTCTGGTGCCCTCACTGCCTCCCTCTTAGAAAAGAAGAGGATGAACCTCCTACCAGCCTCGGTTGCGTTAGTACCTGGGCCAACTCGGGTAGGCCTCCTCGGCTGCTCTTAGAGTATTTGAGTCGGGCACAGAAGCCTCTGGGAGCTTTGGGAGCGTTAGAGCAATGCATGAAGAGGCCTCCGAGGGGATATCAACAACTTGTGGCACCGTTGCTGGAGAGGGACTGCTCAGGTTCGGATCCCAGCTCCACCACTTCCTGGCTGTGTGACCTCGGACAAGTTACCTAACGTCTCTGTGCCTCCCTCCTCTCTAAATTGGGAAAGATGATGGGAAAAAATGTGTGGATTAAATGCGTTAATAGGTATGAGGACCTTAGAACAACATCTGACACATAGTAGGAGCCACGTGAGTGTTAGACGGCCTGGCTGTGCTGCCAAAATGCAGTGAGGGCTCCGAGGTGTGCGCTTGAGAATTGTGATCAGATTCCAAAAATACACATGTGTTTGACGTGAAAGTGAAAGTTTCTCTTCCTCCACCTACTCTCACTCTCCTAAAGTAACCACTGTGAACAGTGCAGTGGGCCACCTTCCAGATCTTTCTCTAGGCACGCACGACGATCATATGTATCTACTGTTTTCTTTTAAAAACAACAAATCCTGCAGGTTTCTCTACAACTTGCTTTCTCACTTGGAGTGACATAGGCCTGCCTTCGTGTCCAAGCGTGCTGATACACAGCCGTTCAACTTAGGCCTCCAATCCTCTACTCATGGACAATTATGTGATTTCCAGTTTCTTCAACTATACAAAATGCAGGGAGGACTTTCTTACTCCAAAAGGAGGACCCCAAGGGGGAGGGGGAGGGGGACAGAGTTGTGCATCGTCTGGGAGGACCGAGTCAGAGGTGGTGATGATCTGCCCTTCTGGGTCCTGGGTTCTGAGTGGCTCTAACATGTCGCCCAGGGGGGACACTCCCCACATGCCCGAAGCCGGCAAAGACCGGCCCAGGAGGGTCTCTCTCAGAAAGGAAGACGATAGAGCAGGCGGCGGGGTGGACAGAGAGAACTCAGCTGACCCTGGGGCTCCATTCTCACCGTGTCCTTACAAAAATTATGAATGAAATGAAAATATTTCATAATGTTTATCATGGAAACTGTCAAATGTACAGAAGAGATGCCAGAATAGTCCAACAGGGGCCCCTGGGTGGCTCAGTTGGCTGAGTATCCAACTCTTGGTCTCGGCTCAGGCCACGATCTTGGGATTGTGGGATCGAGCCCCGCGTCGAGCTCTGCACTCATTTCAGAGTCTGCTTGGGATTCCGTCTCCCTCTGCCCCTCCCCCTGCTTCTGCGTGTGTTCTCTCGTTCTCTCAAATAAATAAATAAAATCTAAAAAAAAAAAAAGAATAGTCCAACATATATCTCCATACCTACTCCCTGGATATAATAGCTGTTAACACTTGGCCATATTTGTTTGCTTATGTGCATTACTTCTCCATATCTATATTTCTCTATATCCGTATGTACATCTGTATCTATATATTTTCTCCGAAACATTTCAAAGGAAGTTGCAAACGTCATGATGCATCATCCCTAAATAATCCAGCCTTCATCTCCTAAGAATCTGGACATTCTCCTACATAATTCGAAGCCTGAGAAAATTAACTATCATGTTCTAATCTCATCTCATAATATAAACTGATTTTCAGATTCCCCAAGCTGTCTGCCAAATATATAGATACAGTTTTACAAACCAATGGATCATGTTCGCTTCCCGCTGGGGCCTGTCAGGTAGAGACACTGCCGTTCCTGCAGCCTACATGGACTGTGGAGGTGCTGGGCTGGGTGGCGGGCGCTGGAGACAGGCACTTTCTTATTATAGAGGGATGGGGAGACTTCCATTGGCCACCACCTTCTCAGGAGGGCTGAGCTGTGGCTGGAGTGGCAGGACTCGGCAGACACTGATTCAGGTCCTGGGAGCAGCTGAGGCTGGGGCAAGCTCAGCCAAGGATCCACAGGCACCTGCTGCTGTGTGTGTGACCCTTTGGGTCAGATTAGAAAATGTGTCTCTTGTGGGCACTGCTCACATGCCGGTGCACCTGGCAGAGCGACAGAGTCAGCTGGAACTTCAGCTCCAATTCCAGCCATAGCACTTTGTGCAGTGTACGAGCTGTGCAACTGCCTGTGGCGGCCCTGACTGGGAGGGGTATAATTTGGCTAGCGAGGGAGGGCAGAGGGACACTGTGGCCTGAGAGCAGGCAGGGTGGTGGTTAACAGCAGGCTCTCCACCTCAAGGCAAAGGCAGTAACAGCTGGCGTTTATCGAGTGTTCACTCTGTGTGGAGCCCAGTGCTGAGGGCTGTATGGAGAGCTCTTGTATTTTCTTCATGTCCCCTGTGGAGGAGGTGCCAGCATTGCCCTCACTTTAGGGATGAGAAGACAGGCTCAGAGAGGTCCAGTTACGTGCTCAAGTTTACACAGCTCATCAGGGGCTGAGTCAGGGTTCCATTCTGGGTCTTCCGGCTCTTGGGATTAAGCCTGAAGAACTGTGTCCCATGATGCAATTGTCGTGGGCCCGGGAGCCTCATTCAGGGGATGCCAGGGCTGCGGGGATCGCGTGTAGAAGGTCTGAGGCGGGAGCTGAGCAGTCGGTCCTTCCACCTCCCCCTGGGGTATACCGGATGTGCCCCCCATCCCGCCCCCTCGAGAACCACTGGGGGGCAAGAGCACCTGCAAATGCAGCCACTGTCACTACTGGGGGCTGCTTGCCGGCCTAAGTCCCCAAGGCAGAAGTCGAGTCACCTGAAGGCTAAAGGAGGGCCAGGAGGACATCGGGACTTTGTGACTCAGGCAATACAGGGCCCAGTCTCGTCACTCCCTGTCCCTGCAGCATCAGACACAGGGGAAGCCTGGCAGAAGGAGGTGTGGTTGGGTGGGGCCCACGTGGGCACCCAGTCATCCTGATCACCCTGCCAGCTGAGCGGCCTGGGATGGGCTGGGGAGCCAGACTCGCCCCCGGCTCCCCCTACCCTGGCCATGACCATGGGCTTGGGCCTGGAGGAGCTACAGGAGTTGACAGCCGAGTCAGGGGATCCTGAAGCCTCTGGCTCGTGTTCCTGAAAGAAGAAGGCAAGGGTGGTCTGGGAGCAGGTTCTGAGGTCACGCCCCCAGGCCATCCCTCAGACAATGGGCAATTGCCGCACCCCTGCCCAGATGTTGGCCCACGTTCTGCGGGCTCAGACTGGCACTCCCTTCTGGTGGAACTCATTGTTAACTGTGACAAACTCACTAAGAGGCTCCGCAGTTGGGATGGGTGGGAGCTCGAAAGGGCTGGGGCATCTGCCAGATTACCTTTGTCCGGGACAAACGTCTCGCTGCAGCCCACATCAGAACTCAGGGCGGTTTCTCATGTTTTCTGCAACTGGGCCTGAAAGAAATCAGGCAGGGCTTCAAGGAGATCAGGCAGCATACCAAAAAGACACTTAGACCGTGCCTCCTTCTGGCTTGTTTGTTTGGAGGGTGAGGCACTTTGCAAAAATTCTTGGCCATGGCCCCCAGCTATGGAAGCTTGGAGGTGAGGAGGGGGTGGCCGTGGGTGGAGGGAGCGCGGCTGGAAAGCATGGTGGATGGTGTCAGTCTGAGCCAGAGATCTGTGTGGAGAGGGGGCCCCCAGACACCCCCAGAGGAAACTGAGGCTTGGAGTGGCTCAGAGTCACACAGTTCAAGGCAAGGCACTACTGAGTGGACACGAGGCGTCTCCCCAGGCCACCTTCCACCCCTCCTCCTGGCGACAGAACCCGCATTGCTCAGCAGTGGACGCGCTGTCCCCATCGTCCTTGCTGTTCACGCAGCTCTAGTCTCCCTTCCTGACTGCCAGTCTGGGTGGCCCGTCGTGACACTGGCTCCCTCAATTGCGTGAGGCCTAACCCTATAGCAGCCCCTTACCCTCGGCTGCTCCCTGACCACTCCTGCCCCGGCTTCCTCATTCCTTTTCCCTTCCCATCTCCTTGACACAGGCCCTCCCAAGGTCACTGCCAATGATAAAAAGAAAAATAATGCCAGGGCTCCTGGGCGGCTCACCTGGTTGAACATCTGACTCTTGGTTTTGGCTCAGGTCACGATCTCAGGGTCGTGAAATCGAGCCCCGAACTGGGCTCCATCCTGGCTGTGGATCCTGCTTAAGATTCTCCCTCCCCCTCTGCCCCTTGCTCCCAAACAAAACCAAACAAGCAAAAAGGAAAAATAAATCCTCCCATTTACCTGGACTGCATCAGGCTAAGTGCTTACGAGCATCACGGGGCCCTCCCACAGCTCCATGTGTGGCGAGAAACCATCTCTTACTTCAGCCCATGGGGAGGGGGGATCCTGCAGTTTTGAAGAACATGGGGGACCTTTCGAAGCTCCCTCCACCCGCCCAAAGAAAAAGAAATGAAAAGTCGTGCGTGTGTAAATGAGTGTGCGTGTGCGTGCGTGTGTGTGTGCATGAGAGAGAGACTATGTCTTGTACCAGATGCTCCCACGCCCGAGGAGGGGACCGTGGGGGACAGGCAGTGAGCCCCGGGCTCCCTGCAGGTGACCGCGACAGTGGCAGTCTCTCCCTCACTGCCCGCGGTCCCAGCCCACGGAAGGCTCTACCTGAGAGGACTCCTCGGGGGATGGTTCCAGATCTCTACCTTGCAGGGTTTGCTTTTTCCCCCAATGCCTTTTTTCCCAGCATGGCTCTCTTTCTGTGTGTGTGTATGTGCGTGTGTGTGCGCACGCGTGTGTACGTAGCCGTGCGCATGCGTGCGTGTGTAAGTGCACGCACTTGCACGTGCATTCTTCCCGGTCCTTCTCCGATCGCCTGCGTCTCCCCTGACTCGGTCCCCAAGACTTTCCGGAGTCGTCCTCGTTAGCGGCCCATGTGACCCCTCGTGTGAGGGGATTTAGTGCCTCTCGTAAAACTGCACTTCACCTTGTTTTCTTCTCTCCCCTCTCTTCTCAGCCCCTTGGCTGCCTAGCCTGCGTCCCTTCCCTGTGTTTGGCCAGATATAGAAAATAACGCATCCACTGTGCAGGAGGAAATGACCCTTGGGCCCGGGGGCTTTTTTAATGGGGCCTGAGAGCTGCTGACAGCTCCACGCTTCCCCTGTCTGACCCTTTCCCAATCTGAGGGCCGGGGCACCTGTGCTGGGTCCCGGGCACTTCTGGGGTCGCCAAGCCCCATGGTTTCTCATCCGGCTTCACCCTGCCTCCCCTCTGCCTGTGGACTTCCTCTGGCTCTGGGTTTTTTCTTTATAGTAACGGGAGAAGTGTGTGTTTGCCTCTAAAGCTATAAGCAGTCTAGACCGACGATCTGCCTCTCTTCTCGTCCGAATCTGTCTCCCCGCAGGACCCTGGGGACTGGCAAGTCTGGTCTGGGAGCAACTGTCCATTTCTCGGGCCCCCTTTCTAGAATGTCAGGCCGCTGCTGGACTCTCTATGCCACAACAGGGGGCCTGTCCTTCTCACCGGCTGAATGAAGGAGTGAATGAATGAACGAAAAGAAGGAAGCTATGCTGGGCGGTCTGTCCCCAAGTGGGCCATTGGTCCCAGAAGATGTGGCTTCAGCTGTCCTGGTGTTGGCAGATCCTGCTTTGGGGATGTGGCTCCGCTCCTTCCTCCCGTGTGACCTCGGGCAGGTGTCTTTACCTTTCGGAGCTTTAATTTGTCCCTTTATTTGCAGTGTTTTATTATTATTTTTTGGTAACAGAAATGTACTGGGGTTCTACTTTTGTATTGAAAATATATACATATAAATAAAATAACATTAATAGGGTGGCTCAGTGGGTTAAGCCTCTGCCTTCAGCTCAGGTCATGATCTCAGGGTCCTGGGATCGAGGCCCGCATCAGGCTCTCTGCTCGGCAGGGAGCCTGCTTCCTCCTCTCTCTGCCTGCCTCTCTGCCTACTTGTGATCTCTCTCTTTCTGTCAAATAAATAAGTGAAATCTTTAAAAAAATATAGCATTAATAATAGTCTCCATGGAGTGAACTCTGTAGCAGGCTGTGAGGATGATAAAGATGTCCATTTTACAGATGAGGAAGCCGAAGCCTGAGAGGCAAGTGGCCCAGCTCCCACGCAGACGGTGGACCCCTGTGGGGACTTGTTGGTCCCTAAGTGGACACTGGTCACAGCAGGCCCTGAGCGGCTGGCATGGCAGGGCAGGGATCCAGAGCACCGTCCTCGCACAAGGGGAGAAAGAGCCCAAAGAATGTGTTCACAAGAACGAGATGTTTGGCATCAGAAAGACCTGGCTGGATTTGTGTCCTAGCTATGCCACCTCCTGGCTAAGGGACCTGAGGCAAGTCCCTTTACCCCTCAAGGCCTCAGTTTGCTCATCTTTGAAAGGGGCGAGAAACTACCTACCTCTCAGGCTTGCGTGGATTGAGCATGTGGTGGACACAAAAACAGCAGGTAAACTGTGAAGCGCTGCTTATTCGTTCCGGAAATGAGCATCCGTAACGGACCTGCTTCCTGCTAGGCCCCTCTCCAGGGCCTGAGGGAAGAGCAGTGAGCATGACAGACAAGGTCCTGGTCGCTGGAGGTGACTCTCCAGGGGCCGGAGCCGGATGGTCAGCCAGGAAGACAGGGAGACAGTTTGGAGGGCGGTGGTGAGGGCGGGAGGTGGGGTGCCGGTGTGGCTGGGCCCGGGAAGGCCTCTCTGGGGAGGTGACATCTGGGGAGAGGCTAGGACTTGAGAGGTCAGTTGCTGAGGCTCTTTGGAGGCACGTGTCATAAATAGAGGGACAGCTCCAAGGAAAGGAAGAGCGGATCTGCCTGAGGGACCAAAGGAGGCCGGGTTGGGAGGCAGGGCCAGAGTCTGCAGAGCAGGAGGCGTCGAGACACAGGGGAGGCGGTAGGTGGTTTTCTGAGGGCTGCTGAAGTGACTCTCGGTCCCCGCCCTGGGTGAGGGTCTGTTGGGTGCTGCCTGTGAGCAAAGTCCCCCTCAGGGGCGGGATAAGGCACCTGCCTGAGCCCCTCATGCCTCTGGGCTGATGGGAAGACGAAGGGGAAGGGTTCATGGGCAGGAACGAGGTGTGGGAAGAAAGCAGGAACGGCAAGGGGGCGAGAGGAGCCCCGAGGTCCACAGATGCCGGGGGGCGGGGTGGAGCGTGGAGAGGCCAGGTGGGGGCCTGGAGCTGGACCCACAGAGGCTCAGGGACACATTTCCAGAACGGCTCTCGAGGCTGCCCCCAGTACCCCACAGGCAGGGGTTGGCCCGGTCAACCCAGAGATCCGGCATCCTCAAAAAACCCCCAAAGGTCCAGTGCCCATTCAGGGATCATGAGCCTTAGCAAGATGGGTCTTTCTAGAAATGTCATTTTCTCCCATTGCAATTGGTCTGATTGAAGGTATTTTTGCTTTTAAGCTCCCCCGTCGTCGGCTTTGTTCTTGTTCTTTGTTCTTGTGATTCCAGGCTGGAGCGAGTCCCCATCTCCCCATCTTTCTGGCTGTGCAGCTTCGGGCAAGTGGCACCACTTCTCTGTGCCTCTGTTTCCTTGGCTGAGAAGCAGAGGCGAGCTAGAGGGAGACCAGCTGGACGACATCTTTGACTACAGTGATAAGGGATGCTCAGCTCGGGGCGTATTCATTCACAGACTGGATGCCTTTCCCCCCGAGAGGGGTCTGGGGCTTGGCCAGAGGCCTGGAACCAGCCTTGCAGGTGCTAGCGCGGCTCAGGGACGGAGAGACTCGTGTTGGTCCCAGGAAACTGCAGCTTCGGTTGCCCTCCGTGGTCACAGCTTTGCAGGGGGGGGGCAGGGGGTGGAGAAGGGAAGTCTGGCGGGTGTGGGGGTGGACGAGGGAGGCAGCAGAGCTTGGGCCCCCATGGGGGGGACAAGGAACAGCCATCGCGGAGCTCAGAGCGGCTGAGCTCTGTGACCATGAAGTCCGTGAGCTCCAAGACCGGCGCTCCTGCCCCCGGTCCCGCCCCCACCTCCCGCCCCCTGCAAAAGCAAGCGCAGGAGCTTCGCGGCCCCAAGGGGGGACTAGCAGCGTCAGCCGCTCCTGGGGGTGGGTCGGAAATGCCGGTCTCCAGGCCCCCCGCAGTCGTGCCCAACCGGATTCCGTCCTATCACGAGAGCCCCCCGTCCTTTGGGAGCAACGTCTGAGCAACGTCGGTCTAGGGACCGGGAGGATGACGCCCAGCACAGCCTTGCTTGTCTGGGGCAGGGGCCCCTCGCTGGGGGGCCGGGGGTGGGGGTGGGGGGAAGCGGGGAGGGCGTGCCAGAGCTGGAGGCAGGGCGGCCGTGTGCCCCGGGGACACGCAGCGGTGCCACGTCGTGGGCTGAGTGGAAGCAGCAGGAATGGGGAAGAGAAGCCACGTACTAGAAACACGCACGTGGAAGCGGGACAGGACAGGACAGTGTTGGGACAGTTGGTGGCAGGAATGAGGACTGTAATGTCGGGGAACAGTGTTGTGTCGTGGGAACTCTCCTGAACGCGATCACTGTCCCGGATTATGTAACACAACGTCCTTGTTCTCCGGAGGCCCCGGGGACATCTGGGGTGGAGGGTCCTAATGCGAGCAGCCGATGTCCCCCCAAAGTGAAGTACAGATACGTGCAGAGAGAGCACATGCACCAAAATGTTCATAACTGGTGAATCTTGGTGAAAAGCACATGGGAGTTTATTGTGTTTTTCTTGTTACCTTTTTGAGGGCTTCAATTTTTTCCCCCCAATTTAAAGTAAGGTAGAATACTAGAATGCATTTGTGCATTTGTGTCGATTTAAGGCAATATGTATTTTATGAGGACAAAGAGAACCAGACAGACTGGCGAAGTGTCTCCTTGGGGAAGGGAAGGGAGTGAGAAGCAGGCCTTGCTGTCTGGGGCACCTGCAGCTTAGGAGGGTGACGGGGTGACAGGGAGGGGCCTGGCCCCCTGAGCCCTTTCCTCATCTGTAGAACAGGGGAGCCGGGGCACCCGCCCTCGGCCTTGCTGCAAGGCTTGAGGCTCTAGTTTGAAGGATCCTTAGCCCAGCGCCAGGCTCATAGTGAGGACTCAGCGAACTGGGCTGTCCCACTGCTGGGTCCTCCTGTCCCAGGATCGACTCTCAGGGTGGAAGGGACTCCAGATGTCAGAGAATGCACCCCTCCATCCTGCAATTGAAACACTTCTATGGTGTCCTGTTGGCCAGTGCCCTGCCTCCACTTGATCTCCTCCGATGACAGGACACTCACTCTCAAAGCAGTTCATTCCATCTCAGGTTGGTCTATTGGCAGATTTTTTCTTTTTTTTCTTTTTTAAGTTAAAAAAATTGAGGCATAATTGGCATGCCACATTATGTTAGTTTCAGGTGTACAGTGTCATGATTCCATCTTTGTTCAGATGGCCGATGATCACCTCAGTAAGTCTCGTTAGCCGCTGTCACCACACAGAGCCACCACTTGTTTCTTAGCATGAGAACTTTCAAGATCTAGTCTCTTGGCAACTTTCAAATATGCAATACAGTATTACTAATGATGGTTGCCATGACCTACATTACATCCCCATGACTTGGTTATTTTATAACTGGAAGTTTATACCTTTTGACCCCCTTCACCCAGATCACCCACTCCCACTCCTGACCTCTGGCACTGCAAATCTCTTCTCTGTATGTATGAGTTCAGTTGTTTTTGGTTTTTTGGTTTTTTTTCCAAATTCCAACATATAAGAGAGATCACACAGTGTTTGTCTTTTTCTGTCTGGTTTATTTCACTTAACCTAATGCCCTCAAGGTCCATCTGTGTTGTTGCAAATGGCAAGATTCCCTCTTTGCTGTGGCTGAATAATATTCCCTTGTATATATAGACCACGTCTTCTTTAGCTGCTCACCCATCGACAGACTCTCGGCTTGTGTTCTGTATCTTGGCTACTGTAAACCGTGCTGCAAGGAACACGGAGTGCAGATGTCTTTCTAAACAAACGTTTTCATTTTCTTCAGACGAATACCCAGAAGTGGAATTACTGGATCATGCAGTAGTTGTATTTTTAATTTTTTGAGGAACCTCCATACTGTTTTCCACGGTCGCTGGGCCAATTTACATTCCCACCGACAGTGCACGAAAGTTCCCCTTTCTCCACATCCTCCCCCACACTTGTTATTTCCTGTCTTTTTGATAATAACCATTCTGACAGGTGTAAAACGGTATCTCATTGTGGTCTTGATTTGCGTGTTCCTGATCATGAGGGACCTGGAGCATCTTTTCAGGAGCCTATTGGCCGTCTGGGTGTCTTCTTTGGGAAAATGTTTATTCGGTTCCTCTGCCCATTTTTTAAAAAAATGGATTTTTTTTTTGCTATTGAGTTTTATGAGTTCTTTATATAATCTGGATATTAACCTCTTATCGGATATATGATTTGCAAATATTTTCTTCCACTCCGTAGGTTGTCTTTTTATTTTATTGGTGGTTTCTTTTGCTCTACAGAAGCTTTTTAGTTTGATGTTCCACTTGCTTATTTTTGCTTTTGTTTTTTTTTGTTGTTGTTGTTATTGTTATTATGGTGTCAAGTCCAAAATATTATCACCAAAGCCAATGTCAAGGAGCTTACCATCTATGTTTTTTTCTAGGAGTCTTTGTGGTTTCAGGTCTTACATTCAAGCCTTTCGTCCATTTGAGTTCATTGTTGTGTCCGATGTGAGACAGGGGTCCAGTTTCATTCCCTCGTGGGTGGCTCTCTAGTGTCCCGGCAGCACCACTGGCCGAAGAGCCCATCCTTGCCCCACTGTGCATCCCTGGTTGCTTTGTCATAGATCTATTGACCATGTATGTGTGGGTTTATTTCTGGGTTCCCCATCGTGTTCCATTGATCTGTGTGTTTGTTTTTATATCAATACCACGCTGTTTTGATGACTATGGCTTTGAAGTCAGGGCACATGATGGCTCCAGCTTCGTCGTTCTTTCTCAGTTGCCAGTTCTTTCTGATATGGGGTCTAGCTTTATGTACTGGGGGTCTCCTCCCACGGGGCCCAGTCCTTTCTCTTGGGAAGGCATAGAGCATGTCGCACATGTAATCCACTAACAAGTTCCAGACACCTGGGTCTTCTCTCTGGTCTCTCTAGCCATCCCTCAGGATGCTCCAACTCCCCCACTCTTCTTTTTTCTATTTTTTATTTTTTTTTAAAGATTTTACTTATTCATTTGACACAGAGAGAGAGATTACAAGTAGGCAGAGAGTCAGGCAGAGAGAGAGGAGAGAGGAGGAAGCAGGCTCCCTGCTGAGCAGAGAGCCCGATGTGGGCCTCGATCCCAGGACCCTGGGATCATGACCTGAGCCGAAGGCAGCGGCTTTAACCCACTGAGCCACCCAGGCGCCCTCCCCCACTCTTCTTCCCTCCCACCTCCAACCTTCTTATTTGGCCTTCCACCCTGCAGGCCTGAGCAGAGACTCTGGGTGCAGAATGCAGATAAGACACAAGGGCCCTCAGCAGCTTCCTTTTATGGGGTGGACTTAACTGATGACACGGCCCTCATTCATTCTTATCTTTCTTTGGGTGTCCTAAAAGGCCCAGCTTTCTGCAACACAAGCTGGGGCTCCTAGCCTGGCCTCCTTGCCCCCTTAGCCAGAGGAGGGTCAGGCTGAGTCTGCCACGTGCCGGGAAGACCACAGGAGACCCCAGCCAACCGTAGGCATTTATAACTGAAATATGATTTTTTCCTCTTTTCTTCTAATTACACAATAAAACAAGTTCATTGAAAACAATGTGAAACAGTTCAGAAGGGTGTTAAGTAAAAAGCAGCATCCTTTTTTACCTCTCTCCCTCCCCAGATCTTAATGTGTGTTCACAGCTTGGGGTGGCCCCTTCTGGGCATTTTTTTGCCCCTTCCATATGTAAATAAATGTTTGTTTTTTCCTCCCAATGGGCACACTACACATAGTGATAGCTCATTGATGGGGGCCCTGTGTCCGCGTTGGCACATAGAGCCCAAAACGCAATTTTTCTTATGTTTTAAGAGACATGTTCAAGACAACTTCATTAACTATTCTTAGAACAAGGTGTGCCTGTGGCCGGTGCACAAGCCGCATGAAGGGTTTAAAGTGAAAAGCACAGTATTCCCAGTGCAGACCCACCCCAACACTGACCCCGGCTCAGAGGTCTCTATGCACACTCGATCGTGGGCTCCCTTGTGGAAACGCCACGGGCCGTGGTCATTCCGTGTGCCATCTCGTGGCTGCCCAGGGGCACAAGGGGAGGGCACGCTTGTGACCCACCTCTTGCTGATGACACTTAGGTCATCCTTAGCTTTTCACTCTCAGACAAGGCTGCGGGCAGCCCACGGCCCAGATGCCCTGAGGCCAGTGCAGGAAACATCCCGAAACGGGCCGGTGGGCCACAGCAGCACGCGATTGAGGTCAAGAGGACGAACAGTCTCATCAGTAAACCCGAGGGCGCCTGTTCCGGGAGGCAGGCCGGGAGAGGATAACACAGGAGGAGAAGGAATGCCGGGCCAGGAGCCGGGACACCTGGGTTCCAGTCCCAGCTCTGCTGCTCCCCTGCCGGCAATTCCAAAAATTCACTTTCCCTCCCTGGGCCCGTTTCCTCACCCTCAAATGGGGATGCTGGCCCAGGGGTACTGGAGGCCTTGCCTGCCTTGCAAGCAGGACCCAGCCTCTAAAACCGGGGCGACAGGGCCCTTCTCCACCCCTCGGTGCAATTCTTCTCTGTGATCTGGAACGGACTCTCCGCTCTGGGTAACCATGGAAGGGCTCTTGGACTTTGCTGGTGGTTGGAGTTGGGGCTGGGGGCTCAGTTTCTGTTCCAGGACCTGCCTGTATGGGCCTGCCTGTGGACCCCTCTGAGAGAAGTGGCGCTGGGACGAGAGGGGGCCGTGGGTGGCTGGGTGAGAGTCTCAAAGGCCCTTCTGGATCAGCTTCTGGCTATGACTTGTGGTCACATGACCGCAGGAGGGCTTCTGCCATTTAGGGCCCAACAAGAAACAGAAACACTCTAGTACTTCAGACAGAGAGACTTAGTATAGGGAGTTAGTTGCATAGGTCATGGGGGAGCTGAGAGCCCAAGGGGGGATGACGAGTCAGCCCAGAGATGAGCTGGTCTGGGAAACTTGTCACTGCCCTGGGGGTGGAGGGAGCGGGCAGGTGGCGGGGTCAGCAGAGCCCGGAACCCCGGGCGGAGACGCAGCAGCTGCTGGCGATCTCATCTGGGGAGAAAGATTCCAGCTTCTCTCTCTTTATCCCCCTCTTCGGTCTCTGTAGACTGTGTCTCGCCTGGCAGGAACGCAGTTGGAAACCCACTGGCAAGGGAGTCTGGGACATGCAGCCCACAGACACTGGTCACCCTGCAACACAGGAATGAAGGTGTTTGAGACAAGAGGCCTGGGACTGGCCCTGTGACGAGGTGTCCTTGAATGATTTGGGTGCTGGGGAGCTCACTCTCTAACTCTGGAGGGAGCAGCAACAGCCCATTTCATTGCCAGCTGAGTGTGAACGTTGGCTCAAAATAAGGAAGACATTTCCCTGCAACTCCTCACCTAAACCAAGGGATCTGTCTTCAGAACGTCAGCCCTTTGTGTAATGGCACAGTTGGCTGGCACAAGCTTCCAGGCTTTGCTCACGCTCTCATATCTGCCAGGAATGTCCTTCCCGCCCTCCACTACTTGGCTAATTTACCCATCTGATGAGATTGAGCTCTTCTGGGAACCTTCTGGCACTCCCTCTGCCCATCTGTATCACCTCATACTTCGTTCTCTGTTCAGCACTAACCATGTCACGGTGAACGTGGACTTCCATGTTCTGCCCCCCTGACTCCCCAGGGGCATGGAGTTTGGTGGCCTTGGGCAGCACCATGTTGCAGAGACACCTCCAGGGTGCTGAGCCTACCAGGGCTTTGCATATGTGATCTCACTTAATCCTCCCAATGACCCTGAAAGTAGCTGTGATTAATCCCCAGTTTTCAGCTGGAGGATCTGTGCAGAGCTGGGATTTGAACCCAGCTTCTTCTGGCTGGGAAGGCCACGTTCCTTACCCGTGGGCCACGTGGTCTTGTCACAGCACAGCTGGGCAGGGGGCGCGACTGGGACATTTTCGGTTCAGCTTCTGGCGCCTCGCCCCCCACCCTCTGTCCCAGCCCCTACGTCAGCCCCTTACAGACGAGGATGCCGTTCCCATGGCCACTTCTCCATTCCGAAATGACCAAGCGGCCAGGCTGGGACGGCGGCTCTAACCACAGATTGACAGATGTTTCCATGTGTGGAAGTGGGGTTTGAGCCTTGAGGCACTGTTTTCGAGGTTCCCTTTTCTGCTCTTTTCCTTGGGTGACATGGCCTGTCCTGGTTTCATGGCCCTGGTGTGTGTCCCATGTCCATTGCTGACAATCTTTAGCTGGTTCTTAATAGTCATTTGTGAGCACAGCACGTTCCGTTTTGCAGAGCCTGATTAAGCATGTTAGCTCATTGGATCTTCCCAGCAAACCTAGGACGGGGCATATTTGACAGGTGAGGGTTCAGAGAGTCTACAAAATGACAGCAACAACAGTTTGCAGCCCTTGGCTGAGCTCTTAGCCTGCATCCCTGAAGCCCCGTGCTAACCTGTGCAATGTAGCTGTGGGAGGCAAGTAGAATTATTATCCCTATTCTAGAAGTAAGGAACTCGAAGCTCAGGGAGGGTGGCTGGCTTGCCCAAGGTCACACAGCAGCAAATCCAGACCCATCTAGCCAACTTTTGAGAACAGCTGTAAAACTTAGCAAAAATGCATTGCTATATCTCAACAAATCTAGGACATCACTGCATACAGACACACCACTATTTTATATGCCATAGGAAATAAAAATGGTGCCAATGAGGCTAAGACAATACTTTCTCATCACTTAGAATTTTTTTATTTCACACTTAATAAAAGAGCTCCTTTAGATTTAGGTGTATAATATACATGTATCACTCTTCTACACACATAAAGGGAACATTTATATGAAAATTAAATGATACGAAATTTACACAAAAATAGACTTCATCCCATTCAAAATCTGACTCTGAGTCAGAGTGACCAATGCCTGTGCTTTTTTTTAAAAAAAAACATTTTGTTTATTTATTTAAAAGAGAGAGAACGGGGACAACCAGGGGGAGTGGCAGGCAGAGGGAGAGGGAGAAGCAGACTACCTGCTGAGCAGGGAGTCCGACGTGGGACTCGATCGCAGGACGTCGGGATCACGACCTGAGCGGAAGGCAGACGCATAACTGACTGAGACACCCAGGTGCCCCTACCTGTGCTTTTTCAAACAATATTGTCCTCTGTGTCAACAAGTGTTGGCGCTTTCTCTCTCTTTCCATTTGTGAACACATTTTATTCGGCAAAAGCTTACATATAATAAAGTGCACGAATCATAAGTATATCTGATGAGTTTTCATCCATGTAAGAATACATCTGTGACCAGTGCTGGGCTGATTGTTAAATATTTAGGAATTTTGCAAACCAGCTTTTAAACTGTTTACTGTCCAACATCAGCCATCGTGGGAATATTTACACCATGGAAACTGGCAAATGCTACGATGCTGGGCTTTTTTTTCCCCCTCAGGGACCAGTTTACTAGCACAATATTGAGTTACCACTGGGTTTAGGACAGAGATTTCCAGCACCCGGAGAAGGCTGACGTTATGCTCTCCCTAACTTACCTCTGCCACAAGCTAACCATTTGGAAGCAGCATTTCTTCCAAGAATCCATAGGTGGACGGAGGCCCACTGGCTCCAGGCCCTCCATGGGCTCTGCCCTGGGCAGTGCTCCCCACTTTTGACTCCCGCAGGAAGAATGCTGCTAAACACGTCTGCTCGCCCACCTGCCCCGCCCTGTAGGGGTTCCGAGGCTTCCGGTTCCGAGAGGTGAAGAAGAACAGTCCTGTGTTGTCTCCAGGATTTTTTTTTCCCAAACCACAGAAACCCATACCAGAGAGATGCTTGACTGGAGAACTCCATCCAGAGGGCCCCTGGCCGACAGCTATGGTAAGACACACCCCAGTTTTCAGAGTTATTAAACCGTGAAAAATGGAGCCTCTTAGAACTGCTGAAACACAGTGCCCTATTACCCTTCGAATGTCTTCCTTTATGGTTTCCTTTGAGAAGCAGCTCTTGCGTTCCCTTGCGGCCAGCGATCTCACGGGGCACCCCGCCCCTGGGTGAGCGGGGTCTGCCAGCTTCTCTGGGGTCAGCCGGCTGTTACTGCCTCTGGCCCCAAGCTGGAAAGAGAACCAGAACCCTGTGGAAAATCTGGGCTTTGCCACCAGTCTGCTTCTGGATGTCTCTGGGGGGCTCAAAGTGTCTCTTATGGGGCTGGACCTCAGATACACCCCTGGGATGACAGTGTCAGGGTCAGTGTCGTCTTCTCCACCTGGCCGTGACTTTCTGCGACTGGCTTTTAATCACCCTTGTGTTTCCGCAGAGCCCAGCATGCCCGTGAGCTGGGGCAAGTGTCGGGATATATTTGGATCGATGAGCAGAGGACAGAGCAGGGATGGAGAGACTTCATTCTGGAGCCTGCCTGTCTCGCTGCCCTGGAGAAAGCCGCTTCTCTGTCAGATTCCCAGGAGCACCTGAGAGGACCAAGTAAAATGGCTTCTCAGGAGCTCTGGGGGGTTGAGAACATGACTCATGTGACCCCTTTGGAGACGTCTGGACTCACGTGCTATTTGAGTCCTTGCTCTGGGGCCGGACGCAGAGCGTTTGGCATGAATCCATTCAGTGCTTCTCAAACTGTGGTCCACAGACCAGCCGTGTTAGCATCCCCCCCAGAACTTGCCAGAAATGCAAATTCTTGGGCTCCTGCTTGATCTGAGACCCTGAGGATGTGGCCAGCAATTTGTCTTTTGACAAGTTCTCCAGAAGGTTCTGCCGAAGGCTAACATTTGCAAATCACAGCATGAGCTCATGAGTCTGTCCACCACCTAACATGAGGTAGGTACTGTTAGCACAAAAAGAAAAGCCTCGGTCATGCCGGTTGGTCCCCAATACTTCCAGACTGGAAGGCAATTATTTTTAAAAAAAGGTATCATTCCTACACCATAAAATTACCCCCCCTATTAAAAAAAGATTTTATTTATTTATTTGACAGAGAGAGATCACAAGTAGGCAGAGAGGCAGGCAGAGAGAGAGGGGGAAGCAGGCTCCCCGCCGAGCAGGGAGTCCCATGCAGGACTCGATCTCAGAACCCTGAGATCGTGACCTGAGCCGAAGGCGGAGGCTTTAACCCACTGAGCCACCCAAGCGCCCCCAAATTAACCCTTTTATAAAGTGTATCATTCAGTGGTTTTTAGTATAGTCACGAGGTTATGTGACAATTACCACTCATTACCACTAGGATATGTTGCACTTTTGATTTGCAGTGAGTTAGTGATGTTGAGCATCTTCATGTGCTTGCTGGCCATTTGTCTAGCACCTTTGGAGAGAAGTCTATTTAAGTCCTTTGTTTGTTTTTTGGGGTTCTTTTGAATTGAATTTTTATCTTTTTGTTGTTGAGTTTAGGAGTTCTCTATATATTCTGAATATTAATCCTGTATATCAGATATATGATTTGCAACTATTTTTTTAAAGATTTTTATTTATTTATTTATTGACAGAGAGAGATCACAAGTAGGTAGAGAGAGAGGAGGAAGCAGGCTCCCTGCTGAGCAGAGAGCCCGATGCGGGCCTGGATCCCAGGACCTGAGCAGAAATCAAGAATTGGATTCTCAACCGACTGAGCCACCCAGGTGCCCCAACCCCTTTGTTTACTTCTGAGAGTTTTATTTCTTCAGGGTTTACATTTAGGCCTTTGATCCATTTTGAGTTGATTTTTGTATACCGTGTGAGGTAGGGGTCGAAACTCATTTTTTTTTTTTTGTCTGTAGATGTCCAATTATCCCAGTACCATTTGTTGAAGAGACTAGAAAGAGGCAATGTTTCAAAGAAAGATGTCAAGTAAAATACAAGTGTAGCTGATATGTGCCAGATGTGGCAAAAAGTGGGAAGGTGGTACTCACTCTAGAAGAGTGAGATGCTCTTTCTAGTGGATTCTTGCTCCTTAAGGATTTCCTCTGTCCTGAGGTCATGCTCCATTCACTTAAAGATGCTAGGACTGAGGGGATGTGGCCACCGGTCTCCTACCCAGAGGGGCAACTTGACAAGACCCCAGCCAGGTTTCCCCTCCTCTGCTTTTCCTCGACCTACATCTATGAACAGGGGGTCTCTGGGAGCAAAGGGAGTGATTTTCCTCACTTGCTCACCCAGTACCCAGCAGCTCCCTCCTCTTCCCCAAACTGGACCTTGGTCTAGCTGCCAGGTCCGGCATCTCTCCCATCTGGCCAAATGCAGTTCCAAAAACAACCCTGAGAGCATTCAGATTTTTTTTTTTGCCTGGACTAATGACACTTCTGTCCACAGCCTGGACCCAAGTTCCCATTGGGTGGGGTGGCAGTCCTCACCTCCTGAAAGTTGGTGGAAGTGTGTGGTTTTTCTTTTTCTCATTTTACTTTTAGAACATAGGTACCTTTCCAAGTCTCTCTGGCCAAAAGATGACAGTGTGGGCCTTCTGGCCTCCCTGCCCCAGCCGAGTGACTCCATGTGCTGTCCGTCTTCCCATCACCCACACGGTCCCAGGTGTATTCGTTTCCTAAGATTATCATAACAAAGTGCCACACACTGGTGGCATAAAATACCAGAAATGTGTTCTCTCCCAGTTGGAAGACTGGAAGTCCAAGACTGAAGTATCCTCGGAGTTGGTTCCTTCTGGAGACTCTGACAGAAAGTCTCCTCCAAGACTCTCTCTTGGCTTCTGGTGGCAGCTGGCAATCCTTGGTGTCCCTTGACTTGTAGAACATCACTCTAGTCTCTAGCCTTCTCCCTGGGTCTCTGTCTCTGTGTCTTCTCCTCTATAAGGACACCGTTGGATTAAAAGCCAGCCGGACTCCAGTGTGACTTAATCTTAACTAATTACATCTGTAGTGATCCCATTTCCAGATAAGGTCACATTCTGAGGTTCCAGGAAGGACATGAATTTTGGAGCGGAGACGATGCCATCTGCAGCACCAGGCAATGCCAAGGGCATAACTGGGAATAGGCTGTAGCTGACATTCCATTTCTGAGAGCCTCCTGTGTGGTTCTGCTTCTAACAACCTGCCCCTGAGCCTGGGACTTGGTGCCGACAGGAGCACTTCTTACTCTGTATGAGGGAGGTGACCAGATGTATCGCTCATAGTCCTGTGTGCCGGCGCATCGACCGAACCAGAGTCCTTTGCTCCTCTGACAGTTGACTGTAGGGAACTGTGACCATGAGGTCACAGGTGTGTGTCTAGGGATAGAGAGAGGGACGACAGAAGCAGGTGACGTGGGGAGGGAGAGTCTGACACACCTCTTCACCTGCTTGGTTCCTCTGGATCTGCCCAGTCCCGAGTCCAAGTAGTATACCATTTCTATTCTATACGGGTTGCTGCTGTGCCCTCCTACTGTTATGTCCTGGTGGATCTGACAATCCCCAGCTCATTTTGGAAGCTCAGGTAGTAGACTTGCTTAATGTCCCAGGTGTTCAGTCCTTCTTGGGCTCCAGCAGCAGGCCAAACACTGTTTTTCAAAAGGAGAGTCACTTTCTGCCACTGACAACCTTGGGTGTCTACACTAGCACATTTCTACTGGGTTTGCCAATGATTCCACCCAATATCTTTCTCCTGCTCTGTGGAATCTTCTCGGTTGTATGGCTTGAAGAGCAGGGAATTGTAGCTTGGACCTTGGCAAAGTTGTCCCTCTCTTTGTCTCAAAGCTGATAGCTTTCTCCAACAAATGTCCATGAGGATATGGGGAAATTGGAAGCCTTGTGCACTGTTGGTGGGGACGTAAAGTGGGGCAGCCGCTCTGGAAAACAGTATGGTGGCTCCTCAAAACATTAAAAATAGGACCACCATATAATCCAGCCACTTCTGGGTATGTATCCCAGAGAATGAAGCGCAGGACTTGAAATGATACTTGTATACTCATGTTCACAGTAGCGTTATTCACAATAGCTAGAACATGGAAGGAGCCCAAGCGTCCATCGACGGATAGATGAATGAACAAAATATGATGTATCCATACAACAGAATAATATCCGCCCTTAAAAAAGAAGGAGATCCTGTCATATGCTACAATGTGGATGAACCTTGAGGACATTATGCTAAGTGAAGTCAACCAGTTGCAAAAGCATATGTACTGTATGATTCCACTTAAATGAGGCACTTAGAATAGCCAAGTTTATAGAGACAGAAAGTAGAGTGGTGATTGCCAATTGGGGGGTTATTGTTTTTTTTTTTTTTTAGATTTATTTATTTATTTATTTGATGGAGAGAGAGAGATCACAAGTAGGCAGAGAGGCAGGCAGGGAGAGAGGAGGAAGCAGGCTCCCCACTGAGCAGAGAGCCCGACTCGGAACTCGATCCCAGGACCCTGAGATCGTGACCTGAGCCGAAGGCAGAGGCTTTAACCCACTGAGCCACGCAGGCACCCCGAGGGGTTATTGTTTAATGGGGTTAGAGTTTCATTTTGACAAGGTAGTGTTCTGGAGAAGAATGGTAGTGATGGTCACACGACAGTGTGAATATATTTAATGCCACTTAAGATGGTTAATGTAGACCTAAGGTGGTTAAGATGGTCAATTTTATGTTATGTGTATTTAACACAATTAAAAACACCCACTAGCATTCTAATCACCTAATAAATAGGGCAGAGTAGTATTCTAAGTGTGGTATATGCTGCTTCCAAATTCAAAGAGGCCAAAGAGGGTGCCTTTAAACAGTGGGTTCCCTCCAAGTTCTAGAGGTCAGAGCCTGAAATCAAAGTGTCAACAGGGCTGTGTTTCCTCTGCAGGCTCTGGCGGAGAATCCATTCTCTGCCTTCTCTAGCCCCTGGTGGCTCCAGACATTCATTGGCCAGTGGCTTCATTACTCCAATCTCTGCTTCTGTGGTCACACTGCTTCCTCTTCTTCTCTGTGTATCTCTTATAAGGACATCTGGCATTGGATTTAGGACCTGCTCAGATAACCCAAGATGATATCCTCATCTTGAAATCCTTAAAAAAGACCTATTTTTGCAAATAAGGTACTATTTACAGGTTTTAGGGACTGAATATGGACATATCTTTTGAGAAGCCTTTTTTTGCCTACTGCATGGTAGAAGGTGAAAAGTACAACAATATGTGTTTTGTCTCAGAGGTGACAGCTCCGCCTTAGCTCCTTGGCTCTTTGATATCTTCATGAACATGAGGGACCCCTGAATCTTCGTGGGGTTTTCCTTCTACCCTCTGGCACACATGATCTTGCCATTCCCTCTGCTCCCCAGATTCACAGCAGCAGGGGAAGGGGGGACACTGGCCCATAAAGGGGATGTGGGCAACTTTCTAGAAGCTTCCACTACAATGTCCTCAAAAATCTTGACATTCCACAGGCATCACCCACATCCACCATGTAGACATTGTGTGAGCATTGGTGGCTAACAGCGCACATCTGCCCCTTTCTCTGGAGACCAGCTCTCTGCCCAATAGTAGGGATCTTTCCTGGGGATTGGCAAGCCACAGTCTGGCTAGTCGACTCTGGAGTGAGTCCAAAAGGTGGGCTCTCAGTGGGGAAGGGGCGCCTCAGTGGGCAGTTCATGCTCCAGAGGCGCCTGGGAGACCAGTCCCCAGCCCGTCTCCAGCCCAAAGACCTCACCGATTAGCTCTCTCCCCTTGCTCTATCCCCCTTCCCTCATTCCACTCCTGAAAGCCCACAGCCCACAGATCCCTACCTCTGGATCTGCCTCTGGGAACCTGAGCTAAGACAGTCCCTGGTCATGACCTGATGGGGAATGGGGCCTTAACAGAGCCCCCAGGCAGGGCCAGGAAGCTGTGCTGCAGCCCCTGCCTTGTCAAGGGCCAATGGCTTTGTCTCCTCTCTGTTCCCAGACGTCATGAAGAAAGTCCCAGTTAAATCAGCAGCCTCGTACCCAATTCCAGCCGCTGTGTGGGTCTGCCCGCCGGAGAGACCCCAGCAGGCCTGGCAGCTGAGATGGGCTGGTCCCGTGCCCCAGGCTTCCTCCAGCTCCTTCTCCTATTCAATGTCTTTTTTTAAAAAAAATTTTAAAGAGTTTATTTATTTGACAGAGAGATAGATAGCACAAGTAGGCAGAGCAGCAGGCAGAGGAAGAGGGAGAAGCAGGCTCTCTGCGGACCAGGGAGCCCAATGCGGGACTCGATCCCAGGACGCTGGGATCATGACCTGAGCCGAAGGCAGCGGCTTAACCGACTGAGCCACCCAGGCGCCCTCCTATTCTATGTCTTACAGCCCTTACTGCTATCTGATATCAGGTGACTAGGGCCTTCAGAGCCGCCTCACAGGCACCCAACACTCCCAGGGGTGCTGAACCGGCACCCACCGAATGAATAAAAGAGCAGGCCCTTGTTCTTTCACTTGACGTGGACAGAAGGGAAGAATTCGGGTTTTCTGCGGAGATTCTAAAACGAAGGCCATTTCTGGGGGTCACTGGGGCGGGAGAAATCAGGTCAAGGTAGGCTGTCTTCCAGGTGCTGAAAATCCCCTTGGCCCGGGCCAGCCCCTCACTGGCCGGTCTTCTTGTTGGGTCTGGCGTAGACCTCAAGGAAACATAACATTTTTAATAAAACCTCAGAGTCAATAAAGCCGAATGGTCTCGGGGCCTCTCTTGCCGGCCCCAGCTGTTGACTTTAGAAGTCAAGAGTTTGGGGTGTTGCCCAATCCCCGCGTAGTCCAGGGAGATATAAGCGAGGAGGGCCTGGCCCATTTTCTGCGAAAAAAACACAAAACAAAACAAAACTCACTGGGCCCTGGAAAGATTCCACCGCCAGCCAGAATCAAAGGTCCATTCAGAGCGACAGAACTCCTCACATTCGCTGCTAATGAAAACCAAATTTCACGTCCCTCTGAGCATTTCCAGGGGCTGCAACTGGGAGGGGCTGCCATGGAGCTCTTGGCCACCGCTCCTGCCACCAGGAGGGCCCCACCGTGTTAAAATCGTTTTATGATAATGTGGGCCTCGTATTTTTCTAATTTCAGGCGTTGGTGATTTAGGACTGAGTTGTTTTCATGGAAAAAGAAATAGAACTTGTGTGAGGCAGGGCAAGACCGCCACCTCGGCAGATAGCCCCCCTGTGTGCAGATCCAAGGGGAGGGAGCCCTGCAGCCCCCCTCCAGGGAGGCCTCGTTCATGGGGCGTCCTCTCGAATGGGGAAGGATGGCCTGGGGGCTCACCAGAGTGTGCAGAGACATGGATTTCCGTCTTGTGATTTCCTGCTTCGTGACTCTCAGATCACAACCCAGAAAGGCGGACACATCACTCTCAGCAGCAGAGAAAGAGCCATAAAGACTTGCATCCTTTCTGCTTCTGCTTTTTATTTTATTTTTTAAAACTTATTTGAGAGAGAGAGAGAGAGCGAGAGAGCGAGCGAGCACAAGCAGGGGGAGAAGCAGAGGGAGAGAGAAAAGCAGACTCCCAGCTGAGTAGAGAACCTGATGTGGGACTTGATCCCAGCACCCTTGGGATCAAGACCTGAGCCAGAGGCAGATGCTTAACAGACCGAGCCACCCAGCTGCCCCATCTGCTTCTGGTTTTTAAAAGAAAAGATCAGGGCGCCTGGGTGGCTCAGTGGGTTAAAGCCTCTGCTTTCGGCTCAGGTCATGATCTCAGCGTCCTGGGATCGAGGCCCACATCGGGCTCTCTGCTCAGCAGGGAGCCTGCTTCCTCCTCTCCCTGTCTCTCTGCCTGCCTCTCTGCCTACTTGTAATCTCTCTATCTGTGTCAAATAAAAATAAATAAAAAAAAAAATCTAAAAAAAAAATAAAAGAAAAGATCAAAAATTAGAAAGCGATTTCTTTTTCCTTTCTTTTAAATTTTATTTATTCATATGACAGAGAGAGAGATCACAAGTAGGCAGAGAGGCAGGCAGAGGGAGAGGGGGAAGCAGACTCCCCACTGAGCAGAAAGCCTGATGCGGGGCTCGATCCCAGGACCCTGAGATCACTACCTGAGCCTAAGGCAGAGGCTTAACCCACTGAGCCACCCAGGCGCCCCTTCTTTTTCCTTTCTTTTTCCCTTTGACGATCAGTCTTTATGCAAGTATGAGCCCTGGGGCATGGACTCAGGTGTGCAGGAAATAGTGCCTTTTCCCTGAAGTCAGTTCGTACTTTGAGTCTCCAATACCTTCAGCTGATGGGGAGCAAACAACCTTTTCAGGTATTGCTCTGCCCTTATTAGAATTGGGAGGGAATTCTGTTCCTGGTCCTCAGTTTCCTCATCTGTAAAATGGGGTAGTGATAGTATATACCTCAAGGAGCTGAGTTAAAAATGGCAAAATATTTACAACAGTGCCTGGCAGGCAGTATTAGCTATTGTTGTTGTTATCATTATTATTTCAAAGATAAATGCCCAGAGAAGGCACCAAGCCTAGCACGGAGTTATCAAGGAGGGTTCCCTGGAAGAGGTGATGCCTCTGCTAACATCAAAAGTGTTGGTCCAGGGCGCCTGGGTGGCTCAGTGGGTTAAAGCCTCTGCTTTCGGCTCAGGTCATGATCTCAGGGTCCTGGGATCGAGGCCCGCATCGGGCTCTCTGCTCAGCGGGGAGCCTGCTTCCTCCTCTCTCTCTCTGCCTGCCTCTCTGCCTACTTGTGATCTGATCTCTCTCTCTGTGTCAAATAAATAAATAAAATCTTAAAAAAAAAAAAAAGTGTTGGTCCAAACCCAATCTTGAACTCCTCTGCTTGCATATTTATCAAGGTCTAGAAGTTTAATATGTGACCTCACTGACAAATGTGCTCATTTTGGAGAAATTTGTAAAACACTAAAAAACATAAAGAAGAATATAGAAAATAGCTATTCTTCCAGTGATTTCATTCTAGATTACTTTTGTTTCTGTCTTTAAAATGCATTAATTCATATACTGTTATACAATATATACCAGGCTAGAAAAATGTTTATCCCTAGAAAAGTGTTTACAGATTTATACAAAATAGAGTTCTGGGTGGGGGAAAAACACTGAAAATATTAACAATGGTTATCTTTGGAGGGGTGGGATTGTGGGTGATTTTTCTTATGTTCTTTTTGGTAATTTGTATTATCTCCTTTTTATACAATACATCACTATGTATTGTTTAGTATAATCTTTTATTTTATTTATTTATTTTTTTGAGAAAGAATCTGAAACAGGTTCCACACCTCATGCAGAGCCTGACACAGGGCTCGATCTCAGGAGCCTGAGCTCATGACCTGAGCTGAAACCAAGAGTCAGATGCTTAACGGACTGAACCACCCAGGTGCCCCATTATTTAGTGTAATTTTAAAATGTGATTTTACAATTTGTAATACATGGAACTTGGGAACGTCAAACTCAGGGTCTTATAACGATTACATCTTTAGGCCCAGAGGAGAGTGGGGTGGCTGGACCAGACTCTGAACCCTGAATGCTTTAGTCTGAGAGGCTGTGTGTGGCCTTGGGTGTGGTGGTCATGGGGTTGTCATGAGGCAGGACAACCTGTGGGGTGGGCGGTTAGGGAGAGGGCAGGGCTGTTGTTTCTGCCCAACTGGTAATAACAAAAACTCTTATTGTAAACTATTATTGATGGGCGCCTGGGTAGCTCAGTGGGTTAAAGCCTCTGCCTTCGGCTCAGGTCATGATCTCAGGGTCCTGGGATCGAGGCCCGCATCGGGCTCCCTACTCGGCGGGGAGCCTGCTTCCTCCTCTCCCTCTCTCTCTGCCTGCCTCACTGCCTACTTGTAATCTCTCTCTCTCTGTGTCAAATAAATAAATAAATAAATCTTTAAAAACAAAAACAAAAACAAAAACTATTATCGCACCCTTGTCTCCGGTGGCTCCATCAGATGCTCCAAAACCTGAGAAACCCAGAAAGACAGAGCTGAGGTTTGGGGCATGGGGTCCTTCCTGTGACGTCAGTGCTGAAAGTGCCATACAAATGTTTTGTTCCTCCTTCCGCCATTTTGCACAGGCTGTGGCCTCCTTTGCCTGGACTATTGCATTAGCCTGTGAACAGGTCTCTTCACCTGCATGCAGCCCACATTCCACGCCACCACGGCGCTATCCCACCCAACACACACCTGTCTGAATGTGCCCCACACCTCAGCTTGGCTCCCCAGTGCCTGCACAACCAAAGCCCCTCCGATCGTCCTCTGGCCCCTGGGACCTGGGCCCACCTGTCTCTCTGTCCTGCTGTCATTGTTACTCCACCTTCCCCACCGCCATGCTCCTGTCCTTCAGGCCTGTGCACAGACGGTGCCCTCTGCTTAGAAGGCCCAGCTGCCACATCTCTGCTGGGTGAATTTCCTGATGGTTCCATTTTGTCTCATCCCCACCACATATTCCATGGGTTAGCACACCTGTTCTCCTGTCAGCCCTATGGGCTCCTCAAGAGTGTGGCTGTGACTTATTTGCCTTTTCTTCTTGCTGTCTGGCAGCTGATGGTACGGTGGGGCTTAGGGCTATGTTGGCGAAAGAGTGAACAACCCTGGCCAAGGCCTTGCAGACATCAGGCTGAAGGAGCAGAGTGGGGTGGTGCGGCCCAGGCAGCTGCCATCCATTAGGACACCAACGAGGCCACAACTATTCCCAGCAGCCGGCGTGGGCACAAAGGAAGGGTGGCTCCAGAAAACCGGCTCCGGGGCCGCTCCACTCCCCTTCCCCTGAAGCCTTCCTCCCGGCCGGGCCCAGGGCAGGCTTTCTCTGTGGGTGAATATAAATATATAAAACAGCACGAGTTTAGCTGCAAAACTAAAAATAGGAAGCCTGGAATCCGGCCCCCCAGGCTCCTCTAGCCGCTGGACCACACAGGTGTGGGTGCGGATGTTGGGGGGTGCGGCCCCTCCCCCTTGCAGTCCCGGGCTCTCACGGGGAGAAATGGGGGGCACTCCGGGTTTCCGCAAGGAACAGTTCATTCTTTCACTCTGGCTGCCCCCACCCCCATTTGTTTGACAGCTCATTTCATTTACGACCCCAAAATGAACCGACCCACTGAGGTGCCATTCCCTGCTCACGTGGCCAAGCGGGTGTCTGGTGTGGTGAGCTGCCCCCTGGGCCATGCCGGGGGGGGGGACCTGGGTGCCTGTGTTCATGAGGTCTGTGTCCAGCCCTGACCCTCCCCAGAATACCCTCTGCTGAGCCCCCGGGAGTCTTCTAAGACCCTCACAATTTTCCCCTTGGGCACATGTCACTATGTCGGGCCATAAAACCCCTCCAGGGTGTCCCTGTCAGAATACAAGCCAGAGCCATCCCCATGGCCAGAAGCCCTGCAGTTGCAGGGCTACTCCAAGGGGGGGCGGTGCTGTGTCTGGGGGACACATCCCCTCGCAGGGGGTGCCAAGCACAGCCGCATGCCCAGGAGGCCACCTCTGGGGGCCCCAAGGCCTACACCGCCGCGCTCAGCCTGCGGCCAGGCCAGCCACACACAGGCTGTGGGGCGGGCGTGGGGTTTGGTGAGACTGTAGACACCACCCAGCCCAGAGGCTCCCCACCCAGCCCAGACACCACCCAACTCCTGGAGCCTCCACAGTGGAATTCGGGAAGCCGAGGGGCTCCCAGACTCTGGGACAGAGTGACCTCCTCA
Source organism: Ailurus styani (assembly GCA_002007465.1). NCBI lineage: Eukaryota > Metazoa > Chordata > Mammalia > Carnivora > Ailuridae > Ailurus > Ailurus styani. The sequence continues at coordinate 8,432,788 of LNAC01000030.1, forward strand.
TCCTGGACGGGCCGCTTCATGTCCTGAGCTCCTGACGGCGGCTCAGGGGACGTGGGGGCGCCTGGCCAGGGCTCCAGGACTCTGGGCTTGCTGAACTAGGGGTGTCAACCTTTCCTCCGAGCCGTGTACGCGGCTGTCCCAAAGCAGGCTTTTAGTGATCACGAGACCTGTGATTCCACATGTGCGCTGGGACTCGACCGTGTGTGCTCAGGTGCTATTTGACTAGAAAAGGAAAGCTCAGAGAGGGGCAGAGACCACCCACTGCCACACAGCTAAAGGGGGGAAAGCCAATTCTTCTTCCAACCAGGACATCTCCCAGGCCCTTCTGAGGACAAACCTCCCAAGATTAGGAAGTCCCTGGAGCACCACCCTGAGGAGACGCGGCACGCTCCCCATCTGCTGCCACCTGCAGGCTGCCGTGGTTACTGCAGCGCTGCCTCCGCAGCCCTCAAGCTCTGGGACCACCCCCCCCCCCACCAAGTCTCAGGACTTCTTCCCGCCTGTTTCCCCCTCGGGTGCGCTGGGCGCGCTGGTCTGTGCCTGCTCGGGGAAGGCGATGGAGCTTTGAGTCAGGGGCTCCAGAGGCCACAGCTCCTCTCCCATCAGCTGTGGCACCAAAGTGTGGCTGGGGGGCAGGGGCCTGAACTGTGGTCCCCTCCTAATGTCCACGACTGCCTACAAAGTGACCCCAGCTCAAAGCATCTATGGAAGCAGAGCGTTGGCCCGTTCAGGACCAGCCGCGCTCATCCTGGGCAGATGCCACCCAGAGCACCCTCGCAGGGAAATTGTGCGGCTGTGACTGGGTGCTTGCTGGGAGACAGCCTGCTGCCCCTGGGGCCCAGGGGGTGCTGTGGGGGCAGGCGCCTGGATCAAGGGTTTAGGCCGAGGAAATGGAAACTTCTTGTCGGGTGTTGGGTTTCAGGCCGACCAACCTAACGGAAAGGGGCAAAGTCTTGGGATTAGTGTTGAAGTATTCTCATCAGAGAATGAGGTCTGTTCTGTGAAAAGTCCCCTCCTCAGGTCCCACCTGGACAGGCACGAGGGGCAGGCCTCTTTGCTGGCAGGGACCAAGGCAGGTCCCCACGCAGTCACACGCACAGCACCTGCCGCCGACCACAAACAACTCTGGGGAGATGTGAAGCCAGGTGACATCTCCCTCTTTGCACCTTAACTGTCTCATCTGCAAACTGGGGGAGCTGACTGAGCTGCCTGCTTTGTAGTTCTGACTGCTGCTAAACTGCCCCTGTTCCAGCGAACAACACAGGCCCCAGAGGGGCTCCCCCCGAGGCTGCGATCCCTCCACCCGCCTCTGCCCTCTCCGAGCCAGGGGAACAAGACGGGGTACACTGCTCTTCTGGTCTATTTGTGAAAAGTCACAGTCCACATGTGGGGGGCGGTGACACCTTGAAGACCTGTCTGCCGTTCCTCTGGGGTTTCAGCTACACCACGAGGGGGCCTCTCTGGCCCAGGGCAGTCTCTGTGGGCATTACTGATGGAGCTGGACACAGGGAGGCCCAGGCGCTGGAGGTCTCCAAAGCAGTGGGTTTAGTCCGATTCCTGTCCCCAGACCCTGCCCTGTTTGTCCTTGGCCCCGGTGGGACGTCCGCTTCTCCTTCCACCCCCCCATACACACAGCTCTAGAAGTCTGGCATTGGGATCCTTCAACACATCTCAGAGTTATATTATTGTAACAAATCAGTCAAAATTCCATTTTACAGTTAAATAGTACAGAAGACGGACAGTTTACTCTACAGCACATTGTGCATTGAAGACAAACACACTAAGCAAATTATAGTGCAAAGCAGTTTCCACCCTTCCTCCTTCCCAGCTCTGGGACGGTTTTACTGAAGATGTGAAGGTGTGGCAGGTGTTAACACCTTGACGTGACAATATGTCACAAAGGTCTGTACCCGCCACCACCCGCTTATAGTAACATGGTATCAAAATCCCTCTGTTTCCTTGTGCTTTCTAAATCAGTGTGTTGGCCTAGGACAACTTTCGAGCAGCCTTGTAGGAAAGGACTCATTTCTAGCGGCCTGAGCTGTCTGTACCCACTATGGGCCTTAAAAACAGACTCGGCGTGACTGTTATCACTTTTAGTTGGCGGGGGGCGGGGGGGTGGATCCATTTATTTCCTGCCTCCGCCCCGACCAGGGCTTGGCTCTCAGGAAGGGCTAGTTATCCAGAGTGGGGCTACAAAGTGCTGGGCACAGGGAATCCCAGGGCGCCTCCCACGCAGGCGGGGGCCCCGACTGCAACCACAGAGAAGAGGCACGAGGGCGCAATGGATTTGCAGCTGCTTCCTGAGAATGGGTGGGGAGCGCCCCTGGTGCAGGGAGTCAGCAGGACACCCCGGCAGCTGTCTTGAGGAGATGGAGACTGCTTTTTCCAGTGAGGACAGGGCCAGAGGAGCTGCAGCAGGAGGGGCGGGAGTGAGATCACCAATAGGACTTCCCCACTTGCCAGAGCGCGCGGCCGGGGCGCATCACCTGGCCGCTGTTACAGAGCTCTCGCAGAGACGATGACGGAGGAGGGGAGGTTGTCACATCCACAGAGGATGTGGCTGAAGCGATGACTGAAAACCACACGCTGTCTAGCCCTGACGGGTCTTCTTGTCCTTTTCCACTTGAGCTTTTTTCGAACTAAACTCAGACGAGAGCATCTGTGCAGCCTGAGGCCCTGGGGCGAGTCTTGCTTTTCCTTCTGTAAACTAAAGGGGCAACACTTCCCCCCCTGAGGCCGGGGGGTGCTGTGCCGAGGCTGCTGGCCGGCCCTTCTGCCTGACGCCCCGGCTCCCCACCTCTCCGCTTCCTCTTGGGCAAGTGTCTGAGCGCCGCAGGTGTGAGTTCTAGAGTCACCTGGGGTTCCCTTGGGTCCCCACCAACGTGGGCCCTTGGGGAGGAGTGGGTGGGACGCCGGAGGGCCTGACAATGCCACGCTCTCAGAAGGCAGACGGGCTGCTGCTCGCCACTGTAGGACTTTACCTCTAAGAGACCGTGGGTTTGAAAATATTTGGCGCTTCTTATTCTAAAATCAGCTTTAAAAACTGGTTTTTGTTCAAGCCTGCTTTTGGAGCACAGACCGGTTCAAGATGGAACGTTCTCAGAAGGCTGGAGGATCTGGCCAGGCCTGCCCACTCGGCTGGGTCTTGGGGGCTGTGCACAGCTTGACTGGACCAAGGTGGGACAGGGATGGTGAAATCTGACCCCGTGACCTCTCACTCCGATGCCTTCTGCCAGGACCTCTCTGGGCCCGGTGCTCTTTCCGCAAATGGCAATTCTGAGACCAGCCCGGGGAGAAGGGGGGGAATCCCTGGCCCTCCACCAAGAGAACCGAGGGGGAACGCCTTGGGCTCTGGTAAAGTGCACGGAGGACCTGTCTGCAGGTGTTTTTCCTGGTTTTAGGGACCTGCTGCCATTGGCTAGTCTCCTCTGGGGCCTGGGACCCGCAGACAGCTGGGACCGGGGGGGGGGGGGGTGGGGGGGGGGG
>LNAC01000030.1:8437087-8463304 GCA_002007465.1 Ailurus styani
GGGGCCCGGGGGGGGGGGGCCGGGGGGGGGGTCAGTAGGGCCGCCACACGGCCTCGTCCATGCGGCCCGGCGTGCTCAGGGCGGTGGGCGAGTTGCTGTGGCTGCCGTCCGCCTCCACGCTGTCGCTCTGGCCGCCCAGGCTGGGGTTCATGAGGTTGCCCGCGGCGACCGAGGCGCTGCTGGTGCAGGAGGCCAGCATGCGGGTGGGGGAGCGCTCGCCGCCGCCGCCGCCCGCCACCATGGAGAACTGGTAGGAGCCCGAGGACGCGCCGTAGTACAGGTGGTAGGGGGACGGGTTGGCCTGGAAGGGGCCGCTCTGGTTCTGCGGGGCCCCCGGGTAGGGCGGCGGGAGGTAGGTGTGGTGGAAGCGGCCGGTGGCCGGCATGCTGGCCACGCTGAGGCTGCCCGACGGCGCGGCGCTGTAGGGGAAGGCGGCCGGCATGGCCCCGGGGTAATGCATCCTGGGGTCGGGGAAGCGGCTCTCCGTGAACGTCTGCAGCGCCGGGAAGGAGCGGTCGAACTGGCGGGGGTCGGAGAAGGGGTTCAAGTCCGAGGTGCCTGGGGGACAGCAAGGGGGACAGCCCGTCACAGCCTGGCGGCGCCCCCGGGGGCCTCTCGAAGAAGGAGCCGGGGAGGGGCGCCTGGGGCCCCCGTCGGTGGTGCGCCCGACTCCGTTGTGGCTCGGGGCGCGATCCCGGGGTTGGGAGATCGAGCCCCGCGCGGGGCTCCAAGTTCGGCGGGGACCGGCTGCAGACTGCCTCCGCCCCTCCTCCCTGAGCACACGTGCTCTTGCTCTCTCTCAGATAAATAAGTAAATCTTAAAAAAAAAAAAACGACCTCGGGGCTTTGCGGGAATCCCTGCTGCTGGCGGGCTGAAGCCTGCCGGACTCGGAATCCGGGCCCACCTGGGAGGCAGGTGAGAGCAGGTGCCTGGGCCACGCACGGCCATGGGGACCGTCCCGGGCAGGTGGAGAGCGGGGAGGACTTTTCTTCTCCTCACAGAGTCCTCTTTACAGCCCAGCAGCTCAGAGGCCGTCCGGGGCATGAAGGTGGGCCCCCCTGGGCAGCCGGGGGTGCAAGGAGCCGAGTCTGCCTTCCTCCCTCCCCGTTAAGAGCTGGTAAGACGTGGGTATGAAGAGAGTCTCCAACGGTGCTCTGGGCTCGGGAGCCGGAGCTTGCTTTTACAGATAAGGCAACTGAGGCCCAGAGAGAAAAGACCGATTTTCCTAATGTTGCCCAGGAAGGACCGGAGCTCATCCCGCGGAGTCTGCTTTCAGCTCCCCGCTGCTGGCCGTGCACCGCTCCCCTGCCCAGGTGGGGCTCAGGCAGCCTCCCTCGCCCTGGGCCTGGGCCTCCAGGGCTGTCCTGCAGGCTGGGGCTGACAGGTGGCCAGACCGTGAAGGGACGCCACCTTCACTTGCCTCAGCAGCAAAGCGAGATGGCAGCCGGAGGGGCTTGGTGGCCTGGAGGCTGCCTTCACACGGAGGGACCCGGTGTCCAGCCCCGGCTCTGCCCTAGTGCCCACAGGTATGGCTCCTCTCTGGACTCTCAGACAAGGGCCTCTCAGCCTCTGCCCCCTACTCTTGCAGTCACAGAACCCCCAAACCTCAGCATTCAAAGGGGCTTCCGGATTGAGTCTAACCCCTTCAGCAGGAAAACTCAGGCCCAGAGAGGGTGAGGTACTTGCCTCAGGGTTACATAGCACACTGGACCTGGCACAAAATCCTAGGGCTCACGTTCTGAGCCCTGACATGTGCCTGATAAGTAGCTGTCTCGTCTCTGAGACACTTGTCTTGGGTCTGACACTTACTGGCTGTGTGTCCCTGGGCAAGTCACTTAGCCTCTCTGTGCATCAGTCTTCCCACGTGAACAATACAGGCAGTAACAGTGCTAGGGATTCAATGAGTTACTCCATGTAGATGAGTTACTACATGCTTAGACCCACACAGAACAGGGGCCGTCGAGGGTCTGCCCCGTGCGCCGGCTAGGACACATCTTGCTCTGGGCACCCAGGAGAACTGGCCCATGCAGGGCCCTGCTAAGAGGAGTCCCTGGGCCTGCCTTGTAGCCTGGCCGAGGAGTGACTCTGGGCCGCAGCAGAGAGGTGGAGGACCGCCCAGCGGTGGTCCCGAGGGCAAGTCCGTCCGGCCCCCACCCCTTGTGCCACCCCACGGAGACTCAGAGGGAGACCGTCCCTGTCATGTGGGCAGCTCCCGGTGGGCACTGTCTGCTCTGACTGCGGCTCGGCTGAGGGTGGCGAGCTGCAGGCACCCTCAGGCCCCCGGTGTCCCCAGCTCTGCCAGAGGTGCTGTGGGACGTCAGGTGACACCTGTAACTTCTCAGGGCTTTGGGGTCTTCCTGACTCCACTGGGGGTGTTGCCTTAGCAGCGGGCTCTGGTTCTGGTCCTGACCGTGAATCAGAAGGGAACAATGCTCCCAGGCTCCAGGTGGGTGGATGTGGGGAAAGGGGCCAGATGACTGAGGCCTTCCGGAACATCTAGTATTCTCTCTATCAGGGCCCCTGGCTGGTCAGTGCTGCCCTGGAGCATAGGAGATCAGAGGGGTGCCTGGCTCCCCACCCTCATCTCAGCACACACCAGGGCAGAAGGCCTTGAGGGCAGTGCCTGGCTCCCCAGGGAGAGCCAAGCACGAGGCTGACACCCCCGCTCAGGGCCCAGGAAGTGAGTGCCGCCCACGCGATGGGAGCCCCATTCTCCAAATGAGGGTAACCCAAGCAGGGACCCCAGAATGCAACAGCAGGCCTGCGGCCCAGGAAGCACAGGGCCGCACAAGGTGGCCCCGGGCCTCGTGTGTGTGGCCCCTGGAGTTCATGTGGGCTGCAGGCTCTGAGCGGGGCTCACCCGCACTGCCAGGGTCCTCTCCTGCCTCGCTGCCGGCCTGGCCGGGGAAGTGTCCGCCCTTAGCACCCCTGTGGCTGCTGCCCCCCCCCCCAGCCTAGTAGCCCCAGGAAACCCGAGCTGGTCGGCTGAGGAGCAGCCAATCCCAACACTGGAAGGAAATGTTTATTTTCTTCTCGAAATTGCCCCAGCTGCTGCATGGTGGCTGAATGAGGCCTTTGAGCTATGGGAAGCCCCCACCGTGGGCAGCCACAGCGGAGGGGCCGGGAGCCGGCGTCTGGAGGGGTCAAGGGCCTCAGCACTGCTCACTAGTGACCAAAGCCAGAGGGTCAAAGCTACCAAGGGGCATCGAGACAAGTGACAGTGGGGTGCCCTGAGGGGGATCCCCAGGATAGAGTCTGAGGGCAGAGGATCATCCCACCACAGGGGGGATGCCAATGAGGGGGCCCTAAACCCGGCTCTGCCAACACCCCCTCTTCTTCCCACATTCCAGATGAGAATACTGAGGTTCAGCGAGGTGAAGTAACCTGCCTGAGATCATGGCCCGCGCCTGGCACAGCCGGATCCCTAGCCAGGTCCACCTGATGGCCAAGTCCACTCCAGAGAGCACAGGCCCGGGGAGGGGGAGAGCTGGCTGGGGCAGAGGGCCACACAGGCGGCTGTGGGTGTGTAGAGAGAGGCCGGGGCCCTGCCTCAGGGTGCGGCAGAGGTGGAAGGACCGGCACCAGGCCCCCTACAGGCCCAGGCTCCTCTCCCCCCAGCCTCAGGGTGAAGGTAGGGGTTCTGGCCTGGCCCTTGGCGGCTGGACAGGGGGTGGGGAGGCTTGTCTCAGGCTCCACTAGGCACCGATTTCTAAGCGGTGTCCATGCAACTGTGGCCAAGGAGAGGTGGCTTTTTCCTTCCACGGGAGCTGCTGCCCAGGAAGCCACTGTTTACCCTCACCTTCTAGATTCGGGGCTGCCTGGCTGGGCTCCAACACCCACTGGGCCCAGCTCTGCCCGTGGAGGGAAAGGCCTGGGGTGTCAGGCTACTGCACCTTGACAAGGGCTGGCTGGTGAGACGCGGAAGCAGGGACAGCTTTCGGGCAGGGGTGGGCAGGAACCTGGAGAGCAGATTACCTCTCCCGGTCTCTTCAGGTCAGACCCCCACGTGGCACGCCCCCCTCCCCGCCACCGGGCTCAAGAGCCGCTGATTGTCTCAAACTCACTAGCATTATCTCTCTCCTCATGGGTCTCTCCTCACCTTCGGGGCTCAGCAGGGCCAAGAAGAGAAACTTCCTGTCCCAGGAAAGAAGGGACCATCTCTTCCTACTGAGGGCCTGTGCCACACCCCCGGTCACTGTATCAGGCCGGTGCACAAGGGCTGGGGGCAGGGCCTCCTTTAGTGGAGAGCCCCAGTAAGCCCCAAGTTGGCCTGGAGGCTGGAGAAGGGAATCAGCTCGCATCCCCGCCCTGGGCTCTTCCTGCGCGGGGCCCCCCTGTCTGCACCCTCAGAAGTGCAGGAAATTCCTGGGAGTAGGTGCTATGAGGACTTTGGATGTGGTCATCAATGGGCTCTGGGCCTCACGAGTGGCTCTTCATCTCTTAGGCCTCAGTTCACTCATCTGCTAGATGGGTTGTAAGGACGACTGGGAAAGAATGGGCCCTCATGGGATGTGGCTCTGTCCAGCACCGTGGACCAGGCCTCTCTGCCGCCGCACAGCCCAACCACCACCCACCCCAAGGCTCCTGTGCCCGCTGGCTGAGAGGGCCCGGAGAACAGAGTCAATCCTCCTCGGGCTGTGTATGGACCTGCCCCACACTAGGCAAGGCCTCACCGTGCCTGCCGCGTCCATCTGGGGAATGGGGACACAGACGCTGTCTGGGGCCTCAGCTGAGAAGCCTCCCTCATCTTTCCTGTTTGGAAGAAGTCTCTGGGCCGAGGGGGGACTTTCCCCAGGCGATGCTGGGTGTCCCCAGGGCTGCAACATCGCTTTGCCGTTTACAAAGTTTGCCCGAGTGCAATCATGGGATCGGAATGTCGCCCCGAGCAGAGGCACCCACCACTGCCCTTCCCTCAGACGGGGGGCACGTGGGCTCTTCAGCAGGGACAGGTCTGTCACAGGCTCCTTAGCCACGTCGTGCCCCAATCTGAACGGGTACACTGGGGGATTAACGCCCACGTCTCTTGGGAGAGCCTGCGTCTACCCGTGCGGATCCCTGGGGCCCGGCACCACGGTGGCACGTGGTGGGGGTCCGCGCGTGGTTGCTGGGTGACCGAATGAAGGGCCTGGCCCAGGTCCGGGCAGAGTATCCCTAGGAAGCATCTGCAGGAGCCCGTGAGCAGAAATGTCCTTCGTATAACAAGGCCGTGCAGAGAATGACGTCCAAAGGAGCCTTTGGTTTGGGGAGGCAGGACGCCGCCCCGGGCCCCATCCACCGCCCCCCCAAGCCCCCCGGCGCCGTACCTTGGATGGGGGTCTGGGCCTGGCTGCTATAGTGGCTGGTGGTGCTGATCGAGCCACGGGGGCTGGGCGTGCTCGGTGTCACCCGCATGCGCAGCCGTTCCAGGTCCCCGAAGCGGTCAGGGAACGGCTTGGTCTGGTCCTCCAGCTTCTGCCGGTGCCCTGCAGAGCATGGGGAGCCCATCATCCGCTGGTTCCCGAGAGTCTCAGGGGGACCCAACTGCCTCACTCTGCTGGGAGGTTCTCCCCGAGGTCCCACCTGAGACGTCCGTAGGGACAATCCTTAGGTGACTACCAACCCCTCTGCTGAGGTTCCCCACGGGCCTTCTGGACAGAGAATGGCCGTGATGTGCGGCCTTGGAGTTGCCGTGATGGTCTGTTTCACCCCTGCCTGCCTGAGTAGGAATACACATGCTTCTACCTGAACCTCGACGACCCACTGCGCAGGAGGGGAAACGGAGGCAGCAGGCCTGTGTAAGTGGCTCAAGGGGGCGCTTGTGGGACGAGGGAGAGAACCCAGGAGGGCTGCCACCCTCTGCTCCCCAGTGTTCCAGACCCACCCCCCCATTGCCCACATCCACAAGAATGGGAGGTGGTCCTGCAGTGGGACCGCCGGCTGCTCCAGCCCGGAGCTGCCCTGGGACCCCCCCAGTGCACGCTTCTCCTCTCCCCGCCTCCGACAGAAGGGAAAACCCAGCGGAATGAGAAGAGACATGGGGCACTTCCGGGCGAGGCTGAGCTCCCACCTCTGACTGGAGGCTGTGGACCGGGGACCAGTGCCCCCGGCTTGGGGCATCGCACTTGGAGAAATTGCTACCATTTCCCTTGACTTCTCCCCCAGGGCCCACACAGGAAGGGCCCCAGCTTTGTCTCCCAGGCCCGGGGGTGTGGGTCGGCTCTGGTGCTCACGCCCCTGCCTCTGTGCAGCCCGCTGAGGCTCCCCTCGCGGCTTCCTGAATGACGTCAAGCTTGTGGGGACCCCCCCCCCGCCACACACACACACTTTTTCAATTATTCAATTTACATTTCACAAACGGCACATGAACCTCTACAAAAATGAAAGCATTACGGAATTACGGGTCAGGCTAATAGCTCCTTTGACCCACCCTGAACCCTTCCCCAGAAGCCCCCATGTGATCAGTTTGGTGGTCTGTCTTTCCAGGCTTTTTTGGTGTCACATGCATGGAAAACACGGAGCGAGTTTCTCACAGAACCTCTTGCACAGTCCAGCCCGGTGCGTCACTCTCTAGCTCGCTTTTCCAGTAGCACAGGCCGGAGCCCCACCTCAGTGTCCTGATCTGTGAAATGGGGAGAGTGACCCAGCCCCATGGAAATGACGGAGCTCCCGCTATACCCTGGGAGCCGTCCCTGGGGCACAGGGAGGACTCAGCGAGGAGGAGGAGGACCGACCACGCGCCAGCAGATGCCAGCAGATGCCCCTCGTCCTGCCCATCCCGGCCCCGGAGGCTACAGCCCGCTCAGCCCGTCATCCACTAGGGTGGGTGATTACATGTCTTCCCATTTCCTCCGTTATTCACACGCGGCCCTCCCGGGACCCTCCCCGGAACCAGTACCGGCCCTCCTCACACCTCTGTGTGTCTGGGGATTTCTCCAGTACAGACACTAGAACGGGGTGATCAGCCAAACACCAGCCATTAGCCTAACGCCCGAGGCTCACCCATTCCTCTCCACCTGCCCCAGACCCGGACCCTGACCCTGACTCTGAGGCAGGAGGCCCGGCAGGCAGGACGGCCAGGTTCTCTTTTCATAAAGAGAGTTGCAACTCAGAGAGGTGAACAGGCTTGCCCTCAGTCACACAGCGAGGAAGGGAGAAGGACGTCCTGCATCTGGGGTTCCTCAGAGAAGCAGCATGGGGAGCGGCTAAGGGAGAGGGAAGGCTTGCCTGAGACCTTGGGTCTTCAGTGACGTGCCAAGTTTTCTAGACTGATGAAGAGGGAAGGAGAGAGAAGCAGGTGGGAGGGAAAACAACCCCTCACTGTCCGTCCTGAGGCCTAGAAGCACGCTGGGGGCCTAGAAAAGCATGAAATGACTAGTGACTGCCCTCGGGAATGAGGAAAGCGAGCTGGAGGCCTCAGAATGGGTTTGATTTCTGATTCTCAAAACGGAGATGTGATGGATTCTGGCACCAGACACTCATGCTCCCTACCCATCCCTGCCTCAGAAGGGCATCTGAGGGCTCTTAGAGACGAGCATGTAGTCCTGGGAGGGGTCAGCAAGTCATCAAAAGCAGGGAACCCACTTTCTCCTCAGAGGACGCCCCAGGCCTGGAGCCCAAGGGACACTGTCAGCAGGGATGAGGCCGCTTGGCTTCCAGCCAGGCCCCCTGGGCTGCCTTCCAGGACCATCGGGAAGGGGGCAAATGGAGGCTGGGGGTGAGCTGGAGCTGGGGCTGCAGACTCGGATGCCTGTGGGGGCCAGGCAAGTCACGTTAGGTGAGGCACACGGGATGGGAGGGGAGTGGGGCGGACTGGAGAGGGTGTGCCTTGCAGAAGGGCTGGGTGCCACCCGGTCGACCTGGCCAGAGCCTTAATGGGGGGTGGGCCCAGTGTGGCCGGAGCTTCCAGTTTACCAGAAGGAACCTGCTTTGATGTGAAATCTTTATATGTTGGCAATTAATTCCAATACTTAAAAAACAAAACAAAACAAAAAAACCCTCAAACCCCCAAACCAACCTGTAGGCTGTGTCCTGCTCATGGGCTGCCAATCTACAACCTCAAAGCTCGAGATTTCATTTTCTGGTGGGTTGGGTAAGCTTAGCCACTGAGGACTGCTTAACAGATACCCCTCAGGAGGTGGTCTCTAGGGAAGTGTCACGGGGCTCAGCCCCGAGGGACCTGGGAAGACATGTTGTTGACACGGCTGTGGCGGCCACCGAAAATGGCAGGGCCATGTGGACAAGCTTGGAGGACAAAGGAATTCGGAACAATCTCAACAGGCAGGAAGTCGGTTGGATAGATGTGGGGACTGCAGACTGACCTGAGCGCAGCTCGGGTGCAAAGATCCTGGGTGTCTCAGTCAACCACAAGCTTGACGTGAGCCAATGGGGCTCCGCGAAAACTGGTGCAAAACCTCAGGCCTTGTCATTATCGTCACTGTGGGACGAAGTCCTGTCTCTGAGTCACACTGTGTACGAAGTGTTTATGGTTACTCCTACGGCCCGCCCCACGGAAGGAGGGCAGGGTTCACAGCCCCCGCGGGTTCGAGGACAGGCTGTGCCTATGCAGCCTCATGTCCTCACTCGAGTCCCACTCCCTCTCCCCTGACCCAAGCCGCGGTGTCCCCTTCACGGCCAGACAAGGTCTCGGGGTGCGCTCCATCCACGCGGGTTGCTTCTACCCTGCGCGAGCCATGGGAAGCAGGGCCATGGCAGAGCCCGGGATGCCGAGGCCGTGGAGGGGAGCCAACCCCAGCATGCGGACCCCCAAGGCCAAGTCCAGGGAGTGTCCTTTCTCCCTTCGTTCTCCTCTTCGTTGCCACTGTCCAGATGGGGCTGCCCAGGCTGATGAGGCCTACGCGGGCGAGCGGCTGGGCTGGGACAGAAATCAGGTCGTCTGGCCCGAGGCCGCCCTGCCTTCGCCAAGGGCACGCTTCCTGGAGTGGGCCGTCCTCACAGGACTCTGGGACTCGCTTTTGCCGCCGTGCAACTCCGCAGCCACTGCCGGGGAGGGGCCGCGGGAAGCTGGGGTGGCTCCACGTGGCCGGGGCGCCAGAGAGTCTCCGAGCCACAGGGCCCGGCAGTCACATTTGGAGCAGAACGGAACTTCCTGTGCCCGAGGGGAGATGGGCCAACAGAATAGACCTCTTTGATTTGGCCACCCACCATGGGAGCCGGCGGGGGGAGCTCCGGCCTCGCTCCCCCGGTCACCTGGGGCCCAGCCCTGTCGCACCGTGCCTCAGTTTCCCCCCTGCACTGCAGGCTCACGGAGGCCCCTCTAGCTTTGAAAGCTCAGCCATTGGCCCTCTGAGGGCCTCCAGAAGGAAAGAAGGCTCAGCCCCTACCACCGGCCTCCTCCCATGCCCGCTGTTTCTCAAGCGTCCTCTGCCTCTCACACCTCAGAGCCACAGTGCAGGCGCGGCCCCTGCCAGGAATGCTTCCCTGCCCTTTGGGGCTCAGCCTGAGAGCGCCTCCCCTGCAAGCAGACCCCTTGTCCCCGCCCCGAGCCCCTGCTGCAGCTCTGCGGGCTCTGAGCAGTAGCTAGCGTGACCGGAAAGAGAAGCAGCAGCCAGAGCTCGCTGAATGTCTCCTCCGCTCCAGCATCTAAGTCGTTGACAGGCCCTGCCTGACTCCCCCCAGCACCGTCTCCACTGTCCCTGCCCTGTAGGTGAGGAAACGGAGGCTGGCTGAGGGTCAGGGATGTGCCTGAGGTCACGCAGATGGCTTGAGGCCATCCCCTCTTCCTGGGGGCCGTCCTGCTAGAAAAGGGGCCCGGGTTCCTATCATCAGGGGCACCAGACAATGGGTGCCAGGGCCCAGCGCTGCTCTCTGCAGGCCCGGGAGGGTGGGCCTGGGCAGAAGAGGAGATAGAGGGTCAGAAGTGGACTCTGGCGGGAGCCCTGCCCTGCTCTGAGGCTCAGGGCTGAGAGTCCAGCTCTCTAACCAAGCTTTGCTCTAACCTACTGAGTCCCTCTCCTCCTCCGGGCCTCAGCTGCCACACCTGCAATGTGGTTTTCATACCATCTAGCCCCCGAGGTGCAGATGAGCTGCAGGACAGATGCCGAGTGTTTAAAAGTAAAGCACTTTGCAGAGAACGTGGGAGCACTTGAGTAAGGCCCCACCATGGCCCCCCACACCTGGCCGGGCCTGTCAGCCTCCCGGAGCTGGGCTCAACTCACTGCAGTCCCTGCAACACGGCCTCCCTTAGTGCTGTGACCCCTATTTGTGGAAGTGCAGGTACCAGTGGCCCAGGCCTGTAAAGTCAGCTCTCACCCACTGGTGACGGGGGGCAGGTCACTCTCCCCCTCGGGGCTTCAGCTGTCTCCTCTGTAAAGTGGAGATCTCATTCTAACTCCCAAGGGTGTGGACACGCTGCAGGAACTAAATAGGCAGTCTGGCCTTGGCCCTCGAGGAAGGCATTCTGGGCTCCATAGTTCTTCCTTACTGTGTGTACATAGTGGGGGTGCCCAGCCTTGCAGATCATATGAGGAGGGTCAGAAGGAGGGGAGCGGATGCTGGGGCCCAGCCAAACTGGGTGATTCCCCCAGGGTCACGCAGTGTTGGAGGCAGATGACAAGGGCTGGGTTCTGGGTTGGGGGCTCCCTTACCACCAGTCCCGGGGCATTCTTCCTCACCACCAGCTGGGCCAGTATGGGGGTCCCCGCAGCTCCCAGGTACCTGGTGCTTCTGGGGGAACCATCAGGGCAATGCCCCTGCCTTCACGCTGGCCCACCGGCAGCCCCCGTGATGAGAGTGGCAACCGCTTTTGCAGGCATCTAGCATGGGCCAAGCACTGTGCTAGCTGGGCCGTGTCTATCTTCTGTAAGGGCCATAACCCTCTGAGAGGCTGCGACCATTGCCCCATTTTACAGGTGGGAAAGTGGAGGCACAAGGTCAAGGTCAAACCTGGAACAGTCAGCATGCTGCATGAAGCTTGGCAGCTCAGATCTTGGCTTCCCAAGACCTCCAAGAGAGGAGTGCCATGTTGATGGGCGGTGAGGCTCCACTGGCAGGAGGCCAGCTCAGCATTCTGCCTCAGCTGGGTGGGAGAGGGGCAGGAGGCAAAGGGGGCAGGGAACAGGGAGAAGCAGAGCTGGGCAGGGCTCAGGAACAGCATGGGCTGTTGGGAACAATGTGGGCCCCAGTGACGGGGCCTTCACCCATTTGAAGCCACTCGGCTGCCTCCTTGGCTGCCTGGCCCGGCCCTGGTGCGGTCACAACCCAGACACAGCAGCCACTGTCCGCCCAGCCGTGGGGTGGGGCACCCGGGCCCGAGGCCCGCTCTGTGGCCTGTCAGGAGATTTACACCCGACTCTTAACAACCGCGTGGAATCGCAGGCGGGTGCTGGGCCCCGGGTGGTCTGCCTTGAATCGGCCCCCTGTGAGCAGATGAAAGCTGGTCGGTGGCTGGGCAGGGAAATGGGCTGGCGGGGGGCCAGCGGGCAGGGAGGCAAGCGGCTCCCTCCCAGGGCTGCAAGTAGGGCTTCCAGCGGCCTGGGGTTGATTAGGGGAAGCCGGGAGGTCTGAGGTTAACCCCTTCCCTCCTGCTGGGTGCACTCCCCTGGGGATCTGGGGGATCCTGGGGGCTGGGGGGCCAGAAGCTGTTGCCTCTCTGCAACCTGGGTGTCCCTCTGCTTCCCCATATCTGCAGCTGAGAATGAAACTGTGGCAACTTCAGGACCCTCAAAGGCCCAGAGACAGGCTTAGTGAGGGTCACTTCTCCTGCCCATGCTCTCTGGGGCCCCCGGCAACCACTGGCTCTGGGCTTACTTCCTGCAGACCTCTCTGGTCGAATGTCACCTCTGCTCCCTTCCCACGTCCCATCCCTGCCCTCTCCACCCCTCCCCGCAGCTCTGTTTTTCTTCCTAACATTTCTTACTACCTGAAATTAAGTCAGTTAATTATTTGTTTACTTCATTTATTCAACGAAGAGTTACTGAGTACCTCCCTAAGTGCTCACGTCTGTGTTTCAGGGTCTAGGCCAGTACCTGGCAAAGCAGAGGAAAGAACCTCTGCCCCGTGGAGCATATGCACTGCTCAGGGGAGATGAGAAAGAAATGGAATGAGTGAACTCTATAGCATCTTGGAAAGTAATCGGGGCTCTAAGTAAAATCGAGGCTGGTAAGTATGGGTGGGGGTGTGTAGGATTTGAAACAACATGTCAGGGGAGGGCTTGCTGAGAAGTTAGAGTAAAGCCTTCAAACAGGGTGGGAAAGAGCAAGCCATGCATCCGGGGGTGTCTGGGGAGGAGTGTTCCAGGGACAGAGAACAGCAGTGCAAAGGCCCTGAGGCAGGGATGTGGCTGCCCAGTTGGAAGACCAGCCAGGAGGCCGGAGTGGCCAGAGTGGGGTGAGCGAGGAGGAGGATGGCAGGGAGGAAGGCAGGGGTAATGAGCACAGAGCAGGTGGGGCCCTGTGGGCCACGGTGACTCGGGGACTGTTTATCATCCTTCCCCACCTCCAGCGTACAAGACCCAAGAGGGACGGAGCCTGTCTACTGGACTCACTGTGGCATCCCCAGCTTCTAGAACAGTGCCAGACACATGAAAGGTGCCCGAGAAAATATTTGTTGAAATCATTCCATGTACATTTTTGGGAAGAAAGGGCCTACAGGCAAGGTGCCTGAACAGCCCATCTCTGCCTCAGGCAGGATTAAGAACTTGGGTCCTACCTTTTCAGGTACCCGCACCTGCTAAGCCTGGAAGGTGGGGGGAGTGGTTCTTAAACCATGGTCCCTGCCAGAACTACCAGGCCCTGGACTGCCTCCTACCTGAATCCTGGATCGTGCTCAGCCACCTGCTTTTTTAACCAGCCCCTGGTGACTGTGAGGGACACCAGCATTGAGAACCTCAGAAACCAAGGCCACACAGGCAGGAAGCCACCAAGCCAGCCTTCAAACCCAGCCAGCCACCTGGCTGCAGATCGGGCATGCTCTGCAGGGCACCAGAGGGGAACGAGCCAGCCACAGAACCCACAGCTAGGCCTCAGGGATCGGTAGACTCCCACTCCTTGGCTCCCAGGACCAGGTCCTACTCCCACCCTGCCCCACCCCACAGAAGGCTCAGCCCTCACATGGGGTTGGGAGTCACCAAGAAGGAGAAAAGCCCAGAAAGGAAATCCTGTGATCATCCATGAGGGTTTGGGTACTTCCTGTGAGGCTGGGCAGCCGAAAGCTCCTTTCATGCTCAGGATAGCTCCCCAGAGCAGATGCTAATAGCTACTATCATCCCCACTTTACAGATGAGCACAGGAAGGTGGGAAGGCCCTTTCAAGAGGCCCTCACTTCTCAGTCCTAGACTGGAGCCCGTGGGGGGCACTGAAGCTCACCGTTGGGCTCCTGGGCTGTCTGGGGACCTGTTAACAGGGACTTCACACTAGGCCCGGCACATGGGGAACGCCTGGCCACCAGCAGGGTCGAGCTGGTCTCTTACCTCGTATAGGTGGGGAAAGAGAGGCCCAGAAAGGACGAGGATTTGTCCGAGGTCACAGACTGAAGGCCAGGTCAGGGTTAGAAGCCAGGGTGCTGGTGAGACCTGACCCGCGGGCCTGGGTGGGCAGGGACGGGTAGGAGCAAGCAGGGCCTCAGGACGGGCGGCCTGTTCCCTCCCACAACTGCTCTTTTCTAGAAATCAGCTTCTGCTAAGATTTTGTTTGAACAAGTCTCTTTAAACCCATGGGTCTGGCCCGTGCCGAGGCCCAGAGAGGGGCGCCACCCGCCTCAGGTCACAGAGCCAGCCTAGCCTCTGACTCCAGGCTATCTCCAAGCCCAGCTTCCTTTCCTTCCTCTTGCTGCCTCATCTCCCTCTGGCCTCTGCTGCTTTGCTCCGTGTCACCCCTTCCCCCATCAGCTCACTCCCCAGGAGGGCTGTCTCAGGTCTGGGGGACCCTGGGACAGAAGAGCAGGCAGGGGGTGCGGACTGTGGGCTCCCAAAGGCAGAGCTGAGCCTCCGGGGTGGGGGCAGCTCTGGGTCAAGCCGGGCTGGACGTGGAGGGCCTGAGGGACTCCAGGCATTGCTAGGCCCCCCAGGGAACGTTCCTAGCAAGCTCCGGGACCCCCTGCTCGCAGGCGTCCATGGACTGGGTGCTTTGTGAGTGGCTGCGAAGGGCGACATCATCACACTGAGCCCAACTGTGGCTCCTATCCACCCCAATTCTGCCCCTGAAGACAGTGGCATGTCACCTCCTTTGTACCTCTATGGCCATGGCTTAGGTTTCTCAGCAGCCATGCTGCTGCTGACCAAGAGAGGGTCACCATCCCAGAAAGGTGGTGGTGGTGGGAACGCATGGCAGTGGCCAGGTGCTGGGGATAACAGGACACCGCAGATCCAGTGACTCACCAGGACCCTCCCTCTGCCACAGCCAGATGCTATCCACATGCTGTCACTGATCTCTAGGCCTGCAGCGTGGGTGGTATCACCCCACTTCCGGGAGGAGGGGCGGAGGCCCAGAGGTGCCGGCAACTTGCCCGAAGTCCCTCAACCGGGCCGGCTGACTCAGAATCTGTTCTCTGCGCCACAGTGGCCTACAGCTCATAAGGGCTTCCCAACCATCACCACCTGAGACTCTTGGGATCGCTGACCCAATTCACAGACGACAAAACTGAAGCCAAAAAGAAGATGTGGCTTGTCCAGGGCTACGAAGCCCAAGGCCAGGGGCACAGACCCATCCAAGTTCAACCCCAACAGGAATACAGCCAGAGCAGATGCTGGCCTGTGAGCCTCATGGCCAGATGCAGAAGCTCAGGGAGGCTGAAGGGGGTGGCCCTGACAGCCTACAGGGAAAGTCGTCCCGGGCCACCAGGCCCAGCATTAAACCCTTTCCAGGTGGTCAGACACTGGAGTTGGCCCAGGAACTGGAGAGATGGGGAGCCAGGCCAGCCTGAGTCCCAAGAAGGAAGGGGCCAGCCTATGGCCAGGACTGGGTGGCCCTCATTGACGACGCCCTGGCATAGCCACACCCTTGTTCTGAGCTTCCTGGGCTCAGGTCCCCATTCTATCTTCCTGCCCCAAGTTCTCCCAGCTTAGAATGGGAATCCAAGTCTGTCTCTGGGAAGACAGGGCACCTCTCAGCAGACTGTGGGAGGCCCTGGCAGGTTCTCAATGCCCCCTGGCCTAGATTCTCTCCTCACTGGAACTGGGGTGACCCTGGTGGCTCTGCTCTCACAAGGATCCCATGAGATAATAAATGTGAGAGGGTTTTCTAAGCTGCAAAGGGCCGCTATCACAAAGAGAAAGACAGGGCTGCTCTCAATACCCCACAATGAGCACGCTGTAAATCTGGGCGTGGTCCACACAAACACTCTGGTCAGGACGCTGGTCCTGAGATGGCCGGCTGGTTCTCCGTTCCATCCATTCATTCATTCATTCATCATTCATTCAGTGAACGCAAGCCTCTGGCCCACTCTGTGGCAACCACCCCTCCATCCAGTTTCCCTGATCTCAATCTGCAAACTCCGGGTCCTTCAGCAGACAGAAGCAATGAAACACAACACTCTCTGATGCTAAAACACACACATCAGGACTCCTGCACATAGTAGGTGCTCAATAAATATTCGCAGAATCAAGTTTGCATTCCTGAATGTGGGTTTTGGGGTCAGAGTGCCTGGGCTCTGTGTGACTTAAGTCACATAACTGAGGTTCAAAGAAAGTTTCCAAGGAGGGGATCCAGCCTCACAGCCAGACCAGCTCCTGTTTTTGATGGCTCCCTCCCTCAGCCGCTGGCAGAGGAAGCTGGAGTGGAGTGGAGCAAACCTGGCTTGACTCCCCCTCCCCTCACAAATACCCTATCTGAAGGCTTTTCCTTCCCTGAAGCCTTTCCTTAACAGACGCAAACTGCATATCCATACTGTCTTAGCTGCCCATCCACCTACCCTTCCATGGGCAGGCGTCCCCCAGGGAAGGGAGTCAAGCTAATTCTGCCTTTCCTCCTCCCAGCATCCTTGCTGGCCTCTAGCAGTCCAGGGCCAAGCACAGAGGGTTAGGGGTTGCTGGCGTGTGTTGGGATGTAGAGCCCAGGACTGCAATCCCCCATAGGAATTCTCCAAGGACCCAGTGCCATCCATTTGACCTTGGCTGCTACTCTCCCCACTCCCCTCACCCACGCTGGGCTCTTCTCCCCCACCCAGGGGGCTCAGTGACTCTGGCACTTACGTCTGGGTTCCCGGGGTCCATCCACAGTCACCTTGATGGCTCGGTGGTAGGTGGCCACTTGGGTGGGGTTGGTGAACACGGTGATGGTCAGTGTGAAACTCTTCCCTGGGGGGAGTGGAGAATAAAGGCAGAAGGTTGGCACCTGGAGCGATTAACAACACCCTGTTCTCTCTTCCAGAAGGGGCAGATCTCTCTCCTTTGAACCTGGGCAAAAGATGGGGCTCTGGGTGAAGTTCTAGCTGTTGGCCTTGGCATTCAAGGCCTCGGAGGTCTGGCACCAACTTTATCATCTTCCCCCACCCCATGCTCTGGGCACCCTGCTATTTCCTCCCTGCTTCCCTGCCTTTGTGCCATTCCTTCTACCCAGTGACCCTCATGATTTTGGGGTGGGGAGCACCAAAGTATATTTATAAAAATATGTATAAAAACACAGTTTTGGGGGGCAACTGGGTGGCTCAGTCAGTTAAACATCTGCTTTTGGCTCAGATCACGACCCTGGAGTCCTGGGTTATGCTCCCTGCTCAGTGGGGATTCTGCTTCTCCCTCTCTCTCTGCCTCTTCCCTGACTCCTGCTCACACTTTCTTGCTCTCCAACAAATAAATAAAATCTTTAAAAAAAAAATACTATTTTTTTTTCCTGAAAGTAATTGTGACCTTTATAAAAAAATGGGGGGAACACAGAAAAATCACCCACAGTTCCACTAGCCAGAGATAAACACTGTTAACATTTGGGTGTTTTCGGCTCTAGTCTCTTTTGGGTGGGTATGTGTGTTTACAGAGTGGCAAGGATTCCAACGTACGTATCCTTATACCCTGGTTTTGTTTTTCTTCATTTAACCTCACATCGTAAGCACTTTCTGATGTCATTAAAAACCCTTCATAAACTTCATTTTTAATGCTGCAAAAATACTTCAACCCACAGAAGCCTTGTCTTTTCTTTATCTGCCCCCTTCCTCCCTGGTGCTGCGGCCCCTGTAGCCTCCTCCCGCCGGCCTCCTGGGTGGGGGTGTGGGGGCTGAGGAGAGGGCTGACTGGGGAGCTGCCGGCATTTCATTTGTAGACGCAACTGTTATTTCCAGAACTCTGTTCTATTTTTAGATAGACATTTGGCTCCAAAGTCTCCATTCAAAATTCCTAAGAGAGGAAAAACTTTTAAAATAATAATTTTCTTTTTTTACTATTTAAAATAAAACGAAAATGACCTTTTGTTTATAAAAATCTTTGTCTCCATCTCTGCTTATTTCCTTAGAATAGATTCCAAGAAGTGGTGAGTGATTTCATCGCATCAGAGGGCTGGGACGCATTCAGGGGCATTGATCTCGAGTGAGCGGACGGAGCCCCAGAGAGCCAGAGAGTCACCGTGACTGTGACCATGGGGAGGCCCCCCGCCCCCCCTCAGCGGGCGGCCATCAGCTCGGGGCATCCGCAGCACGGCCGCCTATCACGCTCCTGACTTCCATCTGCCGCTCTGCCGTGCCTAGGGAGACTGAAACTTTTCATCTGCTTATGGTCTGTCCCAAACCCAACACAAATGATCGCTTCGGGATCCTTTATGCTTTCCTTGTTCGCGTTTTCATGCCTGTGTTAACCTGTTAGCAGCCAGCTTCTCAGCTCAGTGGCCTTCACATTCTGCTTTCTGCCACCGAGCTGTTTGGCATTTTCCATTCTTTCCCCTGTTGGGTGATTTCTCCTAGCGTTTCATGTTCAGGCAGGGTTCTTACCTTCGATAATCGGCATTCTCGCTACCTTCTACCTTTAATGCCTTGATTCTTCTGCGGGTTTAGCTGGTGGGTTTGGTATAAGGTAAAGATAAGGGCAACCCAATTCTCCCATCACCTTCACCGAAGTAGGAGTCCCCTCTCTCCTGCCCTCTTCTCTATCAGCATCAAAGCCCCCACACTGTATGAGGTCAGGGAGCCTGGGGCTGGGGGGAGCTTCGCTCACCTCTTAAGCTTGGCCTCCTCCTCCTCTGCCTCAGAGCATCCCTATCTCTGGACCTGTTATCCATCCAGGGACTCCCTAAGGGCAGGGGCCCGGGGCCCGAAGCACCTGTGTCCACCAGGGCTGGCGCAGGGTGGGCAACTGAGGGAGGCTGCCCATGTGGACGCCTCTGCTGCTCCGGCGACTCTCCAAGGCGGGGGGAGGGGTTGGGGGGGTGGGGGCAGTCTTGCTTCCCTACCCCCCTTCACCGCTGGGAGATGAAAACTTAGGACAAGGGAAGGATAGCTTGCGGTTCTCTTTGCCAGGCTGGGTCCCGTGATCACGTGAAAACTTGAGCCCCAGAAACAAAAATCCAGAACAGAAGTAAACCAGTCAGCCTCCCAGGGCCACACCGCGGAACCCCAGGGGTTCTTCCGAGACACCAGGGGGTGGTTTAAATCCAGGTGTGACTCAAACTGGGGCACAGTGGGACCTCTTTGGAAGAATTTTCCTGAGCCAGCCCACTGAAGGCAGGGATGGAAATGTGCACAGCACTTGCCCCCGGAGTCCTGGGTCAGAGGAAATCGAGCCCCTCCCTCTCAGACCACAGGGGCACTTCCCATGGTTTCTGGAAACCGAAAATGTATAAGGTCTAGGGAAATGCTAGGCAGGGCCCACCTCCCCTTCCTGGGATCTGGCTCCCCTCCCTCTTTGGTCATTTTTCTCCTGGGCTCCTCCCTCCTCCACCAGCGGGGCTGGGGGTGGGGGTGGGGGATGTCCCTGGGCCTCTGCCGCTTCCATCACCTCCTAGACACTGCGGGGTGCCAAGCCAGATGGGCCCCAGTTACTGAAGTGTTCCTGTGTCTCCCTCATTTCCCTCAGGTCTCCACTGAGAAGTCACCTCCTCAGTAAAGCCCTCTCTGGCCCCTTTATCTACAGCAGGCATTTTAAGCTTGGCATCTGGGGCTCCTTCTTAGGATTAACTGGGCCCCGTGAATAGGCACAGGAAAAAAAGAGACAATTGTATTGTCTCTAACCTCTGGCTGCAATTAGGCATCTCCCTCAAGTATGACCGTGGGCAACAAACCACAGAGGTATTACAGAAGTCCCTGTGACCTTGTCACCAACCGACGTCACAGATATTTACATATCACATTACAGACGTTGCAAATTTCTCTAAATATCTTTTATGCTCGTCACAACTTCAAAACCATGGTCGTCATCAGACCCATTGCCACATCTTATTATTTAATACACTAATAAAAGAGCACATTTATCCCAATTTTTTAGACATTTTGCTAACTATGTTTTATTATAATTGGTTTCCATTGTAATCCTTTGTATTTTATTTTACTCTTTAAAACACATTATTCTGAAACTGTCAAGTTGACCCATGGGGTAAAAAAAAGGTTAAGAAGCTCAATGTGAATGAAGCATCAGAGACCCTTCTGCTCCCACCCTACCTGCTCAAACTTCCCCCATCATGCTCACTACTTTTGGCAATTCCTCAACTTGTTTTCACTTGTCTCCCTCTACTAGACGGTAGACTCCCTGGGCACCAGAACTTCTGTCTTGTTCACTGCTGTGTCCCCAGCCCCTAGGACAATATCTGGCACGTAGTAGGTGCTCAAGAAATATTTGTTAAATGCATTAAAGGAGAGACGACCGTTTCCATTTTACAGATGAGAACACTGAGACTCACAGAGGGGCAATGAGTCATGCAGGTCAACAGTATCTAGGCAGGGCCAGAGAGCTTAGAATGTGCTGGAGCCTGCACTCCCACGCGCCTGCCCCCCCCCCCGGCCCCGCAAGCCCCATACTAAGGACCTGCTCCTGGGCAGTTGAGAGGTCCTCACTCACACCAGGCAGCAAACCACAAACTACCCCTGAGGTCATCAGCCCTCTTCCACAGCTTCCACCGGCTTTCCGGGCCTGGCACCACCCCTCTCAGGTACCCAAAGAGAGGAGGGAGGGAGGAGGACCAAAGGTAGGGGCTGGGACCTGGGAGCAAGAGTGGAAGGGAGGGGCGCATGTCAGGTACCATGGGAGGCAGGGGCCCCCTGAACAAGGGGTGGGAGGAAGCTGTCTCCCTGAGGGCCCCTCACCTCTCTCTCTCTCTGCCTGCTGGTGACCCCATCTTCCCACCTCTCTGTCTCAGGGCATGAAGCTGCGATGACAGAGAAGGTGGAGGACTTTGTGCAGGAACCTCAGGCAGACCTGCCATCAGCCGGAAGTCCAGGAACTGCTAACCAAGGCACTCCAGGGAGTGGCCGAGGCTGGAGGGGGGAAGTCTGAGTCTGGAAAAGCTACCCCTTGGGGCCCTGAGTGACTTCTAGACAATCTCGGGGGCCCCAGGGCCCCTGGACCAATCGGCACATACAGCCCGGTCCGACAGTGTGGCTTTGGGCCAGTCCCTGTCCCCCTCAGCCCCGGGGTCCTCGTGTCATAAAACCCCACCACAGGGGCCTCATGGACAGCAGGAGGCGACACATCTTAGGGGACCTCTGGGTTGGTTAAGAAGCCTCTCCAAATCTCGCTCTACCTACTAGGATTTCTTTTTAAGCAGCTAATGACCAGTCAGGAACTCCCGCTGTTTTCATTTTCACCCAGGCTGCCTCCTAGAGGACATTTTGGGAATTTGTGGTATGTGGTCCTGGTTGGGGGGGGGGCGCGGAAGGCAGGGTGTAGGGGGGCGGAGGCCGCGTGGGTCCAGCTAGGCACAGGGCACCCAGGCAGTCATTCCTCCTGTGTGTGAAACACTTGTTACAAAGACGCTCTGAGCCATGAGCCTAACTCAATTTTACATAACATAAAGCCAAGTTTTTTGCACACTTTTAGTATCTGTTGAATTTTCCAGGATGGAAGACGGTTCTTTTTTTTTTTTTCCTGAAATTTTGTTCAGAACTTTGCCAAGCATTGTTCGCCCCTTCAGAAAACCATGTCGTCGACGGCAGCGGACTCTGAGTCCCGCACGCCCGGGCTGGTGGCCGGGAGGTCTGCTGCGGTGCTCCCGGGGTTTCTGCCCAGAGGGGCAAGCACCCGCTTACCTCAGGGCGGTCTCGCCCCACGTTTATATATTCAGATGGATACTTTATCATAAATCACTTTCGTTTTCCTTCTCCATCATAGCTATGGACTTCTATGAATTTTGAAACTGCACGTAAGTAGTTAGCTACACGTTTCATTGTAGGACAGTGACGGGTGTATTATACAATATTTGTTGTAAGAAGGGTGGGAGGGGCACCTGGGTGGCTCAGATGGTTAAGCGTCTGCCTTCGGCTCAGGTTATGATCTCAGGGTCCTGGGATCGAGTCCCGCATCAGGCTCTCTGCTCAGCAGGGAGCCTGCTTCCCCCCACCCCTACCTGCCTCTCTGCCTACTTGTGATCTCTCTCTGTTAAATAAATAAATAAATAAATAAATAAATAAATAAATAAATAAATAAATAAATAAGAAGGGTGGGAACCTCGGCCCTAATCACCGCAGGAGACACCAGTGACTTGTTTTCCTTCCCTCCCTTGACTTGGGTCCCACCTTCAGGCTTATTGTGGGGGCTCCATGGTGGTGGTGTCTATGTCCTCCGTGGAAACCTATCTTCCTAGAATTAAGACAGTATCAAGGAATAAAAGGCAAGGGAACAAACGGAAGTTTCCATCTGGCTTCTTGGTCTCGGCAGAAGTCGGATGGCCAGGGAGTGTCTCTGAGTCCCAAACTCCAACCTGTCTCAACTCCTAAAGTGCCCCACTGTCCGTGTCAATCACGGATTTGTCCTCTTGGTGGGAATTTCCCAATGGGCAGCATGGGCACAGCAGACGGGCTGCTGCGGGCCACAGGACCCCTGCGCCCTCCTTCTCACTGCCAGCCGCCTCCACTTCTCCCACTCCACAATGCACACCTTCTGGGTTTCCCCCGCCCCCGCCCAAACCGCACCATAATCACAGAATCAGTGACTATACCACTCAAAGGGACTTCAAAGATCTGCTCCAGTCACAGGCATTTGAAGTAACAAAATCTGTAGCCTGTATCCAACTCTCAATATGTGCCAAGTGATATACACTGGTGCCAATTTCCTTCATCCTTACAAAACCTCAGGAGAGAGGGGTCATTATGTCCCCCTTATACAGCTGGGGAAACTGAGGCACAGAGAGGTTAAGC
The DNA here is from genome assembly GCA_002007465.1 of Ailurus styani. Lineage (NCBI taxonomy): Eukaryota > Metazoa > Chordata > Mammalia > Carnivora > Ailuridae > Ailurus > Ailurus styani. The sequence goes on from LNAC01000030.1 coordinate 8,459,286, forward strand.
CATCTGCCCCATGTCACCCAGCAAGTCACTGGCAGAGCTGGGACTGAAATCCAGGTGGGCTGGTTGTCAAGCCCAGCTTGTTCTATACCATGAGACTCTGAGCTCTGAAAGTCTGATCAAGTCCCCCGGTATTGGAACTCCTGCTCAGGCCCCTTCCTGCCCCCGCCCAGGACCAGGGAGACTGATGGGAGAAGGGGGGTGAGAATGATTTATAAACTCAGCCTCCTGCATCCTCCAGAGCCACAACCCCAGCCTCAGCCTCGCCTGCTTCAAGCGCACCAGCTTAACAGTGATTTGAAAACCCACTTCTCTCCCCCAAAGCCCTGCAGGGTGACTGCACGTCCGTGGGCATAAACGCCACAAAGAAATCACTTTACGTGGCAGAATGGCCAGCCGGCCAGCCATGCCCTTGGTGACTAGGGGATCACTGTGTCTTCTTTCTTGATCTCACCTCCCAGGACAGGGAATAAGGTGCCACGTTCCTTGATGCCTTGCTGGGCTCCTGGGATGGACCTCCCCTTCTGCCTGCTCCACCAGGGACTGCAGCTATGACGGGCCTCCCTGGGCCTCCCCCACCCCCCCCATCCTCACAACACCTGGGCCTGCACACCTGGCCACCACCCCGAAGTCAAGCTGCATCCCAGCGAGCCACCGACCAGTGGCCAGTGACTCTCCACTCAGGGCTGCAGCTGGGATTAAGTTGCAAAAGGCTGGAGAGATTGCGGATGACAAAAGGGGCTTGGAGACTAATTAGGAGCAGCAATGAAAGCTTAATTCATAAAAGCAAACATTTTCCATCCATCAACCTGCAACCAGTTAAGGGCAACGTTTGAAAGAAATCTGTGCGTGGGGAAGGGAGCCAACAGGAACAGGAAATGTTTGAAAGAATGTAAACTATTTCAGTTTCATAAAAAGTAACAAGTAAACAGTTATTACATGCAAATAATGCCCTGGTTTTAATTAATGCTGAAAAGTCAAAATATGTTTGACATTTGTATGTATACACTGAACGGTTGGAAAGGAAAAAATGGTGCCCAGATGCCCGTTGCTGAGTGGGGCTGGCGGCTGGGAGCAAACGAAAACCTTGAGAAGGTCTTGTTTATTGGTGATGAAAAGTACAATTCTGCTCAGCCCCTGTGGAGACTGGGGGCAGAGGGAACCTAGCTTACCTTCTTAACCCCGCTGGAGGGGCAGGCTAGGTCTTGCGAAGGACACTCCCCGCTTTTCAGCAGGCTGGTCTTAAAGGGCCAGTGAGTCCTCAAGCCTCCATTTCGCTGGGGCAGGGTTTCTAGGACTTCTCCAGCCAGAAGTGATGATGGGTTTCAGGTCCCAGTAGCCTCCCACTCAAGAGCCCTGGGGCAGCAGCCACAGTGGCGGCGGCGGGTCCTGCCTTTCTTCCTAACGCGAGAGGCCGATCACACAGGCAGGGGGGTGGGGAAGGGGGCGCCCTAGCCTTGATTCTGGGGTGGGGGATGGCAGCCTGCAGGCTATGCTCTCCCTCATTGCATTCCTGTCTCTCCTAAACCACCTTAAGGCTCACAGGGCTGGGGAAACTGTGGCTTGGGGAGACCACAGCTGGGGAGAGGCAGCCTCACTGGCTCAAAGCTTGAAGCTCAGAGAGATCCCAGCCCCGTGGGAAGAGTGGCTGGGGTGCTTGGGCCCCCTGCAGACCAGCCATACGTCTAAGCCCGCTGCTAAGCCCACTTGCCACAGAAGACCTACGAGGACCCCTTTGGAGCTCCTTAATCCATGATCTCCTCCTAGCGTCTTTTATGAGGCCAGAACACTCGACCGGGAAAGAAGGGTGACACGGACAGCTTCAAGAGTTAGTAAACCCCAGAAACTGGGAGCCAATTGTGTCTTTTTCTGGCGAAGGACCCGCATCCTCAAAGGGTTCTGTGACACTCACCCCCCTGGGGCTCCAAACCGCTGTCTGAGACCAAGCCAGGCCCGGGGACTTGTTTCTGGGGCTCCCACTGGGGACCCCAAGGGCTTGCTCTCGGCTTCCTTCCTAGACCTCTGCCATTGCTGGTGTCAGGGTGCGCAGACTCCCTGCCGCTCACCTCGCCCACTGCGGCCCACGAAGCGAAGGTCGTTGAACCTGGCCACCTGGTTCTTCATGACTGCCGAGGCATTACGCAACTCCGCAGAGTAATTCTCATCATTGCCGGCCATCACGGTCACCACTGTTCCATCGGGCACGTCCCCCAGCGCCACCACCTGAGGGGTGGGGGGGGGCAGGGGGACAGCTTAGAAAGGTAGGGGAGGCCATGGAGAGGCGGGGAGGGGCCGGGGCAGCTCCCCTAGGGCCCAGGCGCACTGCAGGATTTCTCAAAGGCAAAGCGGAGAAGAGGCTAAAACACAAAGGACACCTTCCCCCCAAAATAACAAAAACAAGAAGCCGAAATCTCCGCCTTCCACACCCAAATCTTAGCTCAACTGGTTAAGCCGTGTCCTGAGAAATTATCTCTGCCAAGAAATCTGAGAGCTGGGAACGAGCTCCATCACTACGGTGTAGGGTGTAGTTCCCCCCTTTCCTTGGCCCTGAGCAAAAGAGAAACCAACATGGTCCTAGCAACCAAGTCTCTAAGAAAAAATAATATCAACAACAATAATAATGGGACGGCTCCCGACGCTCAACTAAAGCAAGAGCCGTTTGGGGTATGAAATTTGGCCCCGAAATGTGGCCCGGGCCCAGTCCGCCGGCCTCTGCAGAGCCTGAATTCGTTATGCAGGGAAAATGCAAAATGCAAAACAAACCGGTGTTTTGAGAGGCTTTGTACAGAAACCCCTTTAAAGTGAGAGAGGGGCTTTCAACAGGAGAATGCACCTGCTGGGGGCTGCAGGATGGGGGTGGAGATGCCCCCCTAACGTGGACTCCCCCACCCCTCACCCCAAGCAGCGGGCAGAGGCAGATGCCTTTTGAGAAGGAATCGCACTGCAAATGTAGTCACAGCCATTTAAACGTGGCCACCGTGTGCAGGGACTAGGGATCCAGATGGTAAAAATTTCAAGGAGAAAATGTTTGGGGTCTGATTAAAAAGGCCAGATTTCCTGTCAACATCCTGTCTTCTTTTAATTTCAAAGATTCCTTTTAAGCTCCAAGTGACAGTAAAACCTCCGATCTGAGGATTAAAGTCACACGGCCTCCCCCTCCCCCTCGGGAGATTTTCCCCACTGGCATTTTAAGATGTCACCCGGGAGACCTCCAAGAGCCACTCATCCCCCCCCACCTTGGAGTCGTCTTAATGGGAGTAAGGACGGCCTCAGCTGCCAGAAGCCGCTGTTTCCAGCCACCTCGGGCACCCGCCACCCCCAGCCGCTGGCCCTTCCTGCCCTGCCCTTTCTCACGGCAGCTGTGAGAGGTTTAGGGGAAAACCAAGGCGTTTTCGTTTCATCTCGCTGCCCCCTTAAAAAAAATGAAAATGAAACAGTCGCCTACTCCCTAGCAAAGACAAAAAGATCCTCTGAATGACGGGGGGCTGCCACGGGCGGGAGCGCCCCCCAGTCGCGCCCGACGTTCCGGATTTCTGCCGCCAAACGTTTAGGGCTCGGCGTCCCCCTTTCTCAGCCCTAGAGCCGCCCGGTGTAAAATTTCAGAAGCCCGGGGTTGAGGGTGTGAGCAGGAAGTGCTTCTGCAGCCGTGCAGGAGGAGGGGTGCTGGCAGGGGAGGGTAGGCCCTCTCCGCCCTCCGCACCCCACCTCCGGTGTCCTCGCCCCGGTCCCGGGGCTCTTCTTCCCCTTTGCCCGCAAGGCTGTGCCGGCGGGATCCGGGCTGGGGAGGAGCGAAGCCCCGTCCGCCCGTTTCCTCGTCGCCGTCTTTCGGCCGCGCTCCCCGAAGGTGGAGGGGGTAACCCCCTCCCCCCCGCCGCCCCGAAAAGCCGCCCATGCCGGCGGCATCTGAGGGGAACGCCAAGGTCCCCGGGCGGAGCGCGCAGCGAGACCGAAAGCGCCCTGGGCCCGGCTGCGGGGCTCTGGCCGCGGGGCAGCGGGCACGTCGCCCTCCCTTCCCTCGCCGG